>VCMS01000154.1:130210-256776 GCA_022539475.1 Gracilaria domingensis | reverse complement strand
ATCAGCGACACCGATTTATCTAGCGAGCAGTGCACCGCTGGTCGTGAGTCGTTTGATCGTCATCCTGCGCGTGTGCGAACCGAGTGTGGTTGTTGGACGTAGGCCAGCGATGGCGCAGAACCTGTGAGAGTGTCGCCCATATACCCACAGCGAGTCCTGTATCCAGTTGTTTGCCTTAGTGGCTGAAGTAGTCTTCGAGTTCCTACTGAAATAGGATTTACGCCCAATTGGGAACTGTTCATAGTCCAACAGATGGGCGGTATCCTGTAACAGGAGAGAGATGGCTCAGAGGCTTCCAGCCCAGGAAGAGCTTTCTGTGAGCCTGTGTGCTGGCTGCCGTTCTCGCTCCGGAAAGATTCTCAGTGCTGGAGCGTAGTGAACCGATTCCAAGGTAGGCAGATCTTTCTGTTTGCTCCCGTAAATGGGATACTAGCCGCCCGGGATGGCGGGGTCGAATACTTTCACAAACATTGTGCACCTTTTCAGCTGAGGATAAAACCGTTACGCAACGGTGAATGCTTTGGTCAAGCGGCATGAATAAGCTCGTTTGGCTGTTTCCCCGAATTCTGCTTTGGGCCCCGTAGGCCAAAAATAAGCGGTCTGGATGCGCGCAGTGGTCACTGGCATCACGACCTAATTAGGTATGGAAACGCCTCGGCCGCAACACTGACACCGCCTTCGAGGTTCTCGCTGATCCGGCGCAAAGGCGGAGTGAAATTGATCTTCTGCCACTCCCGTTTAGGAAATGATGGGAGCCACATAGTCTTTGCTTCACATCATACAGATTATGTCCGCTTTCCTGCATGAAGCACAGGGCGGTGACGGGTGTGCAAATCCAACACCGATAATTGGGTCGTTTCACCGCTGAAGAATCTTTTCGTCTGTAGAGTGATCTGCATTCGGCGGATTAATACTGTCACTCCCCCGTGCATATGGCATTGAATTCGCCGTTAGGCGTATCTGTACCGGATAATAACGGTAGTGAAAGCAGTTTTAGGTATAACGGAGTCGATGGTTTCAACTCCCTGAGCCCCTGTGTCCTACTTTCCCTTAGCACGGTGGCGAGGCGAGATGGGCCCCCTGGGTGGACAAAGGGTCGCCTTAAACGTGTCGCTTTGAGACGACGTCGGTGACGTTACCTTTCCTGTTCACGAGATGAAGAAGATGGCGAGTACCCACGATTGATGGAGGGATGCAGGGAAAAAATTTTTTTTTTCCGGAACGAATCTGAATGATGCGCTGAAGCTTTCCTGTTTGGACTTCCGGATTTGCGCTTCATGACGGTGAAGCTGGAGCCTTGTGAGGCGACTAATGGTATTCTTGGCCTACAGCGCTCATCCATGCGATGATAGGCCTCTAATGTTTTCCAAACGACTCTGTAGCGAGTGGGGCTCACCCGAGCTCTTCAATAAACGGCATAGCTCCGCTCTGAACACAGGGCGGGGTTGCTCAAGAACACTCCAAAATGGGTTCACATCCTTACGCAGGAGTCAATTTCTGCGCCGATAATCCCTACATGGCATCTTGAGACGATCGCGAAGTTCGGTTTGTTGTTAAGAAGATCGCACGAGAAGATGTTGCATAACACTCAATCGTGAGTCCAATAAGGGTACTCACCCGAGTCCAGCGTTCGAGGCGGCGATGCCTGTGAAGGCGTTCCACCAGCGGTGTAGGGCTCCACAGTCGAGAGTCCGATGGACCGGTAGTCGGTACGTCTAGAAAGCTCCTGCGGCTACGAAGACGGCTGAGGCGCTGCATTCCGAAGCCGTCGGATCGCGATCATATCCTGCCAGTCTAGGGAACGGACCTACGGAGCGCGGGGCAGCAGGGGTGCGCTCCACTCCTTTAGACTATCTGTTGCTCGAGTTTTCCTCGTGAAGGGAGGTATTCTGCAGATATTTGCGTCCCAAGACGGGAAGATACCAAAAACAACCAAAGGATTCCGGAATGCGGGTAGAGGTCAGATCTACCCGATAAGGGTCTTTCCAACCACCAAGGTGGTAATTCCACTTCTAAACCAACCTGAAAAAGGGTGAGTCTTCCATAATCGACTTCGAAGTCAGAGAGACCACTTGTTGCTGCAGACTCAGAACGGATGTAACACGGCACAGGAATGACGAAGTCCTGCTTCTTGGGCGAGGTAACTGGTGGACGAGCCTCTGTGACACCGAGGACCTGGGGTAAAACCAGTTAACTTAGCTGCGAAAACCTACAGGAGGTTGATTGCGAAAAGTTCTAATATCAGGAGAATCAGCCAGCCGAGGACGGTTGGGAAGTAGAAAGTACTCGAGAAGGGTGAGCCAGATACTCCGAGGGGAGGGCGTATGCCGAAAAATAAGGGAAAAAAGAGATGCTCCATAAGAGGAGACGCGGCGGTGCACACGCAGGCAGCAGGCGAGTCGTGGAAAAAGAACAAGAAAAAACCAAGAAGCCAAACCCAATACTAGGGGCGGAGATCTGTCCTGCAATCAGGAATAATAGTAATAATAGATACCGAAACCACACGTATACGCAATTTTTAGGCGTTCCGCAAGGAGAGTAACGCGTACTTATATCTCTTGAGTTGACCCTCCGGGTGAGTAGTAACCGCAGCGGCAGTAAACGCCTAAGCCCACACTCAAGAGGATCTCAAGTGCCCCTCTGATTCCGAGTGGCTCATTTCTCGAAGGAGAGGCTCGTTGCCTTTACCGTCAGGTGGTCAGCGCCCCTGCACCTTAGTACCCAGGTGCAGAGCCGGTCGGACTGATTACAGTAGTGCAGCAGCCCGTACGGCTTCGCACACGTACGCAACCCCACTGTTTAGGTGCAAAATAAAATAACAAACTAAAATATTCCCCAAAATCTCCACTTGTTTCACAACCATTCACCCCACGTTGTCCACCCCAGCCAGGGCCCTTGTCCCGATGCACCGCCCCTCTACGGGTGCTAATAAGATTTAAAATTAACCAACGGTTGAAGGCTCCCATAGGGGATGCACCTCATAACTTCAAAGTGCCACGTGCACTGGCGCATCGCTCGTATATGAAGAGTCTTCCTCAAAACACCCTCAGAATCGGTTTGCTTCCACAGCCTTCCCATCCCTATGCAGTTCTGACAGTGTTGGCCCAAAAACCTCACGGATATTTCTAAAGATTACTAAAAATGCACTCCATCCAAGCAACCCAATAGTGTTCACCATGCAACATTGCCGTCCTGATCCACTCATCGGTGAGAGCAGAAAGAATGGATGGCCGACCGTCGGGCAGTCGCCAGGCGCAAGCCCTTTATTGTGGTTGCTAACGTGCCACATCTATGTGGCCGTGATAGGCAGGCGTGATAACCAATCGTTGCCGGGGCGACGGCGCTGTATCGTGGTATGAAAAGCATTCAATTGATGCGTGAAAACACACCCCTGATGAGCGCAAGTCGGCTCCGAGCGCTTGTGTATGCGCCAACGGCCGGAGGCTGAGAGTAATTGGTACTTTGCCCTCAAACTGTTGCGAGAGTAAGGGTTTCGGTATGATCAGACGTTTCAGGCGGACGGTACTGCTCCGCTGATGTTCGCTCGGGTATGATGCGGAGAAGTGAGTCTAGGTCAGTATACTTGCGTCGCTTTGTAGTACCTTGTCCGAAGCGGCAGCGCCTAGTGGCTGCCTGGTTGTCCATTTTCAAAGTGTCGGATCAGCAAAGAAAATCCGATGAAAAACAGATTCTCGAAACATGACGGAGCGTCGCGTGTGCCAGCGTGCGGGGCATTATACTCCGCTTCACACACACAACCAGTCGGGTACGATTGTTTTGGCTGGGGGAGACCGAATCATGAGACTTTTATTCAAGAAATGGGTAGCCCGCTAAGAAGAACTGAAAGCTACGGAGTGGCGTACAAAAAACCTTGGAAATCTGGGCTCAATGGCGTTCTATAGGCTAAATTAGGTCGAGCCGGATTGGGTACAATTTGGGCTCCTACCCACGGTTGCTACGCTAATAGAGTAAGTACAATAATTACAACACTGGTACCAACGCATTGTTTACCATACTTTGCCGATTCGTGACCTATACGACCCATAGGCGCACGAATGGGCGTAGAAGGCCAAAATTGTACGCCAATATCTCGTCTTAACGACGCCTATAGAAACGCCAGATGAGCCAGGTTCAAAGTTTTTTGTAGGCCACTCGAGCTTTCCCGTTCCTCTTAGGGGCTGATGTGAAACATCGCGTTCCTGAGTCGCGGCGAAGTCGGTTTCGGAGTTCGACGTAAGCTTTGTGATTGGGACACTCGTGGATAGTGCAGTCCGTGGGTGGTGGTGCCTTTCAGTTATCGGCCCTACTGATTTGATATGTTTCCAATGGAGTTCAGTTGGGTTTGTTAAGCAAGAGCCAGCTTTGCGGTAAAAAATGCAATGCCTGGCCGCGTGCCCTCTGAGAGCCATCTGAGTCAACCGATCAACTGTACGTATAGACTTTTCGACTTCGACGAGAGTACGTCGTTGGCGTCGGGCGGATGATATCCAAAGCCGGATGTGTACGGGATGCGTTTGCCATCGGCCTTTTCTAAGCCAAGCAGTGTAAGAATTTGTTGCAAAGTATGCGGTTTCGATATGGATATTGCGGCGTTGTCGTCTGTGGTGATTTTCCATCGAGATATTGGGTCGGCGAGCCCAAATTGTTTGATCGCATACTTTGCTGGAGCCGGGAGAAAAGTTATCTATTCTGTGTCGGTGAGTAGCCGCAATGATGAATTCGTCTATATTTAGGACGAAAATGGTTGTACTGATTGGTGGCGTCCCAGCGACAAAGAGTGCATGGTCGTCGGTGGATTGTTGGAAGTCGAGAGACTGTAGTATTCCACCCTTCTTCAAGATAATAGTGTCCGGCTGGAGCAGCTCCAGAGAGATTGAGTATCAGCTGACCGCCTGGTTCTTGATGCGTGTATGAGCCATCAAATTTTGGATGTTGTCGAACATATAGAGGAATCGTGCGTTGGTACTTCTCGTGCGTGAAGGCTGATTTTATGTCGAGGTGTTCAAGTTCCAATCCGTGTCGTGCAGCCCGTGCCGATATCAGCCGAACCATGGATTTCTGTGAGAGGTGGGCAGCGGTTTCATCCCAATTGAAATCCTTGTGAGGTATCATTCTGTCCCGCGGACTGAGCATCTGGGATTGCGGCTCATGATAAATCCTTCTGGTGTGCGTTTGTATTTTAAGTCATGGTAAGTTGATCAGTCTCTTTGGGAGCTGTTTCTACGGCATCTACTTAACAGCTTTCAGCTTGTCGAGCTTCGCAGCTCTTCGTTGTGTGCTGTTGCCAATTGGTGGGCGTCGGGGTACTTGTTGCCTGTTGCGCTGTTGGTGCTCGAGTGGTGTTTATGATTGTCCCTGGCGTGGGGTGCAGAATGGTTGTTAAATGCGTTGGAATTTATTCCACGGCTCTGTAGATCGAGAAAATGGTGAAAGTCTGTTTTCGGAGTTTGTATGTATCTTCCTGCGCCAAGAGCCATGACGAGGATGTTTTGAGAGTGACGGCCGTACATGTATCTGCAAGTTATTCCTCTGCTTTCCAGCTGGATTGTAACTGGGCACTGGTGGGCAGTAAGGCATATCCAAGTCATCCAAGGGCGTGTAGTGCGCGCGGCTTGGCCGGGGAGCCGAATTTGGCTCTTGGTGTTCTGCCGGTAGAGGAATGTGGGATCAGTTTGTATTTGAAAGCAGTGTCACGGATTGCATCTTCCCAATGTTCATCGCCAAGGCTACTCTGTATGAGATTAGCTCTCGCAACGGAGGATAGTGTTTGATTGATACGCTCAGCGATGCCATTTTGCCGTCGTGCACATGCTGTGGCTGTAACTTGGCTGTGCATTGTGCGGAGAGTATTTGCTGGAGCGCTTTGATCAAGAATTCTTTTGCGTTGTACGAGAGAATATGTGGGAGACGTTCCTGTCGCGCTCTGGAAGAAATGGCAGGGCGCATGCCACGATTTTGGAGAGGCCCTGTCGGTTTTTGCTGAAGTGGAGGAGCAGGTATCGGCTGTATAGTTCAGAGAAGGTGACGAAGTAGAGGTTTTGCTGTGCTGAAGGTGTGTGGCAGGGGGCCGCAGATGTCAGATGTGATTAATTTGCCGAGAGGGTACTGGTGTGACGTTTTTGTGTGCGGTTGGCGCTTGAGGCGCTCTAGCTTGCATCCGCTACATGTGATTGTGCGTTTCCCAACGGGGAGCAGCCTTGACTCGAGAATGATGTGAAGTGAGGCTAGTCGTGCGAGTTTAGAGGGCGGGACATGGTTATGTATCAGATGCCATTTATGTAGTTCAGGGTCTGACGGCTGTTCGTTGTAGAGCAAGGCGAAATAGCGTGATAATCGTGGGGATGCTACTCATATAAGCAGGGGTGAGTATAGGAGGATGCAACCCCAATGTATGAGTGAGACCCAATTTCGGAGGTTACTTTGGAATGGCTTTCCCAGTATTTTACCTCTAATCAGGGGCGCCATTGCTGGCTGTCACCGCTAGGTGAACGCATGTATGACACCACCGTGTGTGCATAATACGGGAGGATAGGTGGTGCACCTGAGGCGCCTGACACTGGATTAGCTACGTGTACGGACTCCTGCGGGTGTGCACCACGTGTACATAGTTAGTTAGTAGACCTACTTAGGTGAGCGTGATCTCGCGGACGCGACCACCTTTGTTAAGTCAACCCGAGCACTCCCCAAGTGAAGTCTTTGTCGAGGAGCGCTCTTTCGGGTGGACTCAGCACGAGTGAGGCTCTAGCGCCAGCCGCCTACGTGGGTTATCACTCTCACGAGTATAGCCGCGTCTGGGTACGGTGGTCCTACCCTCTCGGTACCTCTGAGGAACATCTATCGTTGATGTCAGGACTTGCGAGTCATACCGAGGAGGTATCAGACTAGATTACGAAGTGATCCGACTCTGTATAAAGTTTAGCCATGGTTACGGAACCCCTTGCATCCCTGTCGGAGGATCTCGCCCCGCTCCGGGCACAGTGCCGAAGAGGCCCTACCCGTCGCCTGTGGGTGTTGGTTTTTCTTGTTGTTCCGTGTTGCCTTCCCTCCCGAGACTACTCTCGTCATTGGTCGCGTCGCATCGTTACCGACATTACCCCATCTCTGGAGTTTCTCACCGTTTTCCCACGAATGTGCCTAGCACCTCTGTCGGTATAGCTAGTGCCACTTTGGTCTTACACTCAAGTTACGGTGGTACAGAGAGCTCTGTCGCTGGTCTACCATATCGCACCAGAGCGGAACTTCGGTCAGTCTGGTGGGTTTTCACTTTTCCGAGTTTACCATACATTAGTGTTGTGATGGTGAGGTAGTGAGCGCTAGGGGCCGGGGACGAAATGAACGCTTGGAACGGTTGGTCAGAGGAGTTTTGAGGCGATTGCGTTGGGTGCTGGGTAGTGGAGCAGGGAGGTGGGCTTGTTTATGGCTCGGGAGCGGGAGCTGCGTCTGGGAGCTTTCAGACCTGGTGGTTTTGGCCGAGCTTGAGGTGGGTCCCAGGTTGAGGATGTAGGTGCTATTGTTCCAGGATGCTGTGCCAAGCACTGTTACTGGTATCGTGCGACTCAGAATATATGCAGTATGTGCTGTAAATATGACGGGGGCGAGATGTCGCGTGATCGCACGAACAGAGACGAGGTTCCCATTGATGTTTTTGTTTATCAGTGTGGGTACATTCATTGAGAATCCCATATAACTGATTAGTCGAAGACTGCTTCTCTTCCTTGTCTCTAGGGGCGTGGATGAGACGGTGTGGGTTACAATGTGGGTTTTATGTCCGTTTCGTCTGTGGTGCCGTGGGATACAATGCTTGGATGGGCTCCAGAGTCCAAAGCGTACGTACACTGTGAAGTGTCTGGCGTGTCCGTGTCAGGGAGTGATTCGAGATATTTCATGGCCTGAGCCATTTCTTCCGCTATGGCATCCTCTGCAGCAGATCCCTGTTTGGCAATGGAGCGAGCTCGTGGGTTGCGTTGTCGTGGGGGTTTGACATTTTCAATCTCTTTAGTGAGGTCAAGGACGGCGTTGCGTACGCTGCGTGTGCTAGACCCTCCGTAGCGTCCGCGGCCACGGCCACGTCCTTTTCTGTAACCGTGGCTGCTTGTTCGGTTCTGTGATGATGAGGGTCGTGTAGCAGATAAGTGTATGGGGACCTGTTAAGACAGTAGGTGTTTGTACTGCTCGAGGCGGTTTTGTGTCCCACGTATGGTCAGAGGTGAGTTGCCAATCATCATGGATATGGCTCGCTGTGAAAATCTCTCATCTATCAACAGACTCTGTCGTATGAAGGTCACGGTCATTTTCTCATCGGATATACCCGGAGTTTGTGCAACAATTGGTTTGCGCCGGATGGAGATATGTTGATTGTTGTACTCGGAGATGGTGCCGGTCTTTCGAAGATTCATGGCCTCCAGTGAATGACTGTAAAAATGTTTGGTATACTGATAGTCGAAAATGTTCATGACAGTTTCTAAAATTTGGACAAATGAGCCCGTGAAAACTGTGGGGTCGGCAATTACGTTGATGACTTCCTCCGTGGTGCTTTTTGTAATGATTCGTCGTAAACCAGCAACTGCTTTTAAGTGTTCTAAGTTATGAGGCTGAGAAATCTAGTCGATATGATCTGTGTAGTCATGTTCAGTGAAAATGTCTTGCAAGTTCTGTAACCATTGAAAATAATTTTCTGTTGTGAGTTCAATGAGGTTTTTGTGAACGTTCACGTATGCTGGGATAAGAAACCGGAAGACTGAGAGAAGAAGAAAGATTCTTCTTTTGTTAGGTGGGTGGTGTAAGCAATCACTTGCTATGCTTTTTTCTAGAACTTATGCCAGATGTCTCGCTTTTAGCAGTAGTAAAAGCATTATGCTCGCGTCTTAAGCGTAAAGAGTTGGAAGAAATAATCTGGGTGAATGAAAGGAGTGCTAGGACTATAGATCAAGTTCTGGTTTGGTACGCTGATGCGCGGTTGCGCAAAGTTGTAAATAATCTGACAAAAAGAAAACTCGATGACCGCATTGCCGGCAGTCGCTGCACAAAATGCTTTTTATTTGGAATTGCCTCGTGACTACTCTATATAGGCGTGATAACCTCGTGCGACTTATAGTGTTAAGGTCTCTATCAATGGGCGTTTTAATAAGTTATGATTACCAATACCGATACTGTATCTTTGAAGAGAGCTTGCTCTTTCGTTTGGGGACACAATGAAGGATTTAAGCGTTGATGGAACTTAAGTAAGACCGCATTTGATGCAAAATTGCGCGTTTATTCTGGATAAAAATATGGTGAAATCTAGTTTGCAAGCAGAGATGCGGGCAAGTCCGGTGATAGGAGTTTAAAATGGAATTTCGTCTAATACAAGGAAATCAATATATTGCCAATTTGGTATTCCTCAAAATAGGTTCTCGATTCTAAGAACAGAAGTAAAGCTCCAGCGCGAGGATTAAATTTGCATGATGCTCATGGCTTGCATTATTGTGCACAAAAAGTGCCTCATTGAAAATGATTGTATGATAATTGATCCACTAGAAAACGAAGATGGAGACATTGCAGAGGTGACTGGAGAAACAGCTGCAGGGCCGCAGCAAAGAGATGAAATTCTGTATTATATTCTTAATAAATGATCAGCTGAGTTCATTAGCTTACAACTTGTTAACAATTTTTTCCATCAGCGAGCGCATCTTAAAGCGTTGCTTGTTACCACGTTTACGTTTTTCAATTATCTGGGAGTGGAGATCCTTCTGATTGTTAGAGTAACGTTCTAGAAATCCGTTATCACTGGTCTTTGCACGTTTACGGCTATTTGTCATGCCAACCTCACATATATCATGTTCCGTATTACAGGCTCTTGGTGTTTCATGTCGGGCTTTTTGAGCCTCCAACTCCTGCAATTCTTTGCAGAATAGGGGCTTCTCATAAAGGTTTTCATCATCTCCGTCTCGAGCGAACTTACAATTTTTTTGTATGTAGGTTTTATAGTCCTGTATAAGATAGACAAATTTTTTCTGTTATGCTTTAGCTGATCTTACAATCTGGTTTTTATCTTTGGCCAGCTTAATTGCACTAGCAAAATATTCTTTCATTGACTTTCCTTGATCAGATTTTGATCCTTATTAAACGACCCTCATTTCTTGCAGCAATATAATGATTGTATCGTGATCATAGCTTGGTTTTTTGTCTGCTTTGTTTCTATTATTCTTTTAGAAGATGTGATAACAGCAAAATTAGAAACGGCATTACCATCTAATTCACTGTTTGTGGCATCAGTATTTGTTAGCTCGTTTGACGATATAGTCTTGGGTGTAGTCTTGGGTGCATATAAAGGGCATGACCATTTCATATCGTGCGCTGACATTAGTGTCTTCACAGCATGCTGCTTAGCAGTGCAAAGATTGTCTGATATCTTCGTAATAATTGTTCCGCGAAAGAGGGGGTTCCCACTTTTGGAATTCTGGGATATGGGAAAGACAAGAGTCTGAACTGTGAGTTTTACGTGGGCAGTAGCCGGCTGTTGAATAGGCGATATATCACCTCTGGTGTTTCTTCGTTTGTTTGCCTTTTTTGGGGCGAAGTGCTGGACAATAATAATGTCTTCAGAACTGTCTAGGGAAGTTTCTATATTTTGCAAAGATGTCCTTAATTTTGTAAAAGTCTTGTGGAGGCGGTTCCAAGGGAGTGTCCCGCACTCCATTGGACTCTGCCAAAAGATTTTCTTATCTCCGGAGATTGCTCCGGAAATAAAATCACCCTCCACCCCTGAACTGCGCCCGTCGCCGCCCCCGTCTGCGCTCGCTGCCGTGCGTCTGCCGCCCCGTCTGCGCTCGCTTCCGTGCGTCTGCCGCCCCGTCTGCGCTCGCTGCCGTGCGTCTGCCGCCCCGTCTGCGCTCAGTGCTACGCGCCGCGCGCCGCGGCGCGCCGCCGAAGATGATGAGGTCGCGCGCTGCGGCGCGGCGGCAAAGAAAAGGAAGCTGCGCGCCGCTTGCTGTGGCGCGCCAATGAGGATAATGAGGTTGCGCGCCGCGCGCTGCGGCGCGCATAAGGAAGAGGACAATGAAGTCGGGCGCCGTGCGCTGCGGCGCGCGTGAGGAAAAGGAAGATGAGGTGGCGCGCCGCGCGCTGCGGCGCGCCTGAGAACGATGAAGTCGCGCGCCGCGCGCCTCGGCGCGCCTGAGGCAGAGGGCGATGAGGTTGCGCGCCGTGCGCTGCGGCGTGCCTGAAACTGAAGATGGTACCACTGGCTCTGTACTGGTGTTGCGTCTCTCGCGCTGCTGTTCCTCTGAATTGCTACGGACGGGAATGGACGCTTCTACTGTGAACCAAAGGAAATGAGGGAAAGCGATGTGGGACACTGTTGCTACCGCTGCTGTGGGACTGTTACTGTTCTGGAAGTGGGGCTGCGGCTACTGAATGATTGGCGCGCCGTGTGACTACTGTTGTGCAAAACCCAGCGATGGGGAAAGACACGCAAAGGCGGTTCAGACCCTCTCTCAAGAGGCGAGCACAGCAGTAGAGCGCTCCCACAGGTACGACACGGCAATGCCGGGTGTAAGACCGGGGTCGACCCTTCCCAAGTAATGGAGGGAGCGAAGCGGCGAAGAAGAAGCGTCCAGCGGTAGAGAACACACGACACAAGTCGGCAGTAGCGTCACGTGCGTAGCACGCGGTACCCACGAGTGTGGCGATGACACGCGAGAGCGGTAATAGCCCACGCGAGTGTGTCGAGCCACGAACGGTATGCACCGGTACACCAAGTAGTGCTACCTGTATAACAGGGACAGAAATAAAAGAAACACACACAAAGTAAACACGCGAAAGCGGTAGTGGTGTTAATGATGCCGCGAGGCGGATGATGAGCCCTGCACAAGGTGCCGACTCTCCGGGAGGAGGATATCGGTCACCAAGGGTGAAACATCAGAGCCGAACACTCGGTTCGTTCGTTTACTTCCCCGACAATGGGTGCAGCTCAACCTACTAAGTAGTGTAGAGTGCAAACCCACTGTCAAGCGGTGTAGCGAAAATATCTAGAATAAACATCTAAAATACCCCAACTAATGGGTGCAAACTTCCCACACGTGTGTGACCCACCGGCTAAGCCGTGCGCCTCATAACACTAATTCTAATATTAAGTATACCCAAGAATGGGCTGATCTCACCAGTTACTCATACTGTGTGCCACCACCTCCCGGCATCGCCGTGCATGTTATGAATCGCATCAGCGAAGGAGTCCCGCAATCGCGTTGCACTACATTTCCCCCTCCTTAGGGTGCGAGACGACCACGCGAGCGATTTCGTTTTCCTCCTCTGGAGTGTATTTAAGCACGTCGGCATGACGGTCTCCAATCCGGCCTCCCCGGTCTCTTCTAACGGCGACTCTGGTCCACCCCTCTCCACGCGTACTGCGGTAGTGTCTCCTCCGATACCTCGGCGCGCTCTCCCTTCTCTCTCGCTTCCAGCGCTTCCTTCTCTTCCTCGCGCCGCTTCCGCGATGCCTAACCCCAATCAGGGCGACGATCAACCGCCTGTCGGGTCCCAAAACCAATACTTTGGTGGGTTTGCTGGTGTTTCACACCCTTCCTCCTCTGGAGTGCCTCCTTCACAGCCGGCCTCCGCTGGCGTTCCGCTCCCTCAACCGGTCAATCCGGGATTCCATACTGCCCCTCTTCCCCAGACGGGTGGTCAACTTCCGCCCCCGGCGTCTGTACCGCAGTGGAACTGGATCGCTCCTGCTGTTCCGGTCCAACCGGTAGTCAACCCGTATGCGGGCGCGTGGGCGTCGTATGACGAACTCGACAACGTCGACCCTCGCAGCAATCCCACACCGTTCTTACGGGCTCCGTGGTTTCATCCGCAAGGCGTGACCAATCGTTCCCTCGTCGAGGCGTATGCCGATGGCAGTGGTCACCTCCCAGGAGGCGTGCACGTCTGGATGACGGTGACGTTCGACTGGCATTACCGGATTACCGTGCCTACCAACGCGCTCGTCCACCATCGTGGTCAGTCGCACAACTCCGCCCGAGCGGCCATGGTTCGCGTAGCGCACATGCGCATGTTTCGCACGTACTCAGAGCGCCCGATTCCGGCGAACTTCCGTTTCGACGTGGCCTTCTTCCGAACACTCGGCGAAATCCAATATGGAGAGAATCTTGCCCGGCTCGCCGGTGTGGTGGAGCGTTACCAGAACGTCCCCGTTCACCAGGATCTCCTGTGCTGGACCCGTCCGCTTCTGCGTGCAGAATTTCGATATCTCCCACGCGTACCGCGGTCCAACTACCTTCAAACAATGATCCGTCCCGAACGACGTGCCCGCTCCCGATGGGGTTACCTTATCCCGTATCAAAACACGGAGTCAAACCGGATTCGTCCGCGCCACATGCGTGGGAGATATGTTCCTCTCCCCTTTGTGTGGGCGTCCGTGGAGGTCTGCCGTGGTTGTTACGTGGAACTCCCCCCCTGTCTCACGTATGTGGGTAGTAGGCTCGTGACAAACCCGTTTACGGGATGGTGGAGCGTTGTCCTCACGGAGTGGGCGGCGCGAACAGCGGTGTATCTCCTCAACGAGGTATATGACCAGTATCGACTGTGGTTCATTCTCCCGCGCTTGCGGCAACTCATCCGAGCCTTGGATCTCACTATCCCGCTTGGCGGTAATGGAAACTTCTCGGAAGTCATGTGCCTCTTGCGAGTGATTGATGGAGTCGACTGGAACCAGGTTCCTCGTTCGCAGAGCGCGCGCGACGAAGGCGATCTTGCCATTGACCGGTCTCCGGGTCGCAGGTTCCCACTGTCGGGTGATTACATCTACTACGACCCCTGGACACCGGTGCCGATTACCAACGCCGAGGCGGAACTTCTTCGGAATGCCGAGCGAGTCATCCCTCCGGGGCACCCAACGGGTTTCATCATGACTGATGAGTTCTTTCACCCTGTCGGGGATCAAAACATCATGGTTGATGACGCTCCCGATGACGGTGACGACTATGGCGATGACAACTTCGCAGCAGCTCCGGTGGAGGGGGCAGTACCTTCTTCAGCAGTGCCAGGTCCCCAAGCGGGTGTCGACGCGATCTTCTCGACTCCGGTGAATGTTCCCTCTGCGCCTCTAGCGGCTCCTGGGCCCGTAGTGGCTCCTGTTCCTACGCCTGTGGCGGTTCCGACTCCAGCGGAGAATGTTGCTTCGCCTGCGATGGCGGCGTCGGCTACGCCGAACGAAGCCGCGAACGCGGGACTTACCGACGAAGCACGGGCTGCCGTGATAGCTCAATTCCTCAGCGAGGCTGGTATCTCCGACTCGACATCTGGCGACGTCTCGCAGATGCGCGACGCGCTAATTGCGCAGCTTGCGAACGCTGGAGACCAGCAGGAATCCGAGTAACTCGTGCAGCTTCTCCTCTAGGGAGTCCTTCCTAGCTGATACCCAATAACTTGGCCGTTGTGTGCTCGACTAGCGAGCCACAACATAGTAACATTGACCAGTAAACTGTGAACTTCTCTTGATCTCAAGACTTCTTCCCTTCTTCCAAGGTGTATACTTCTTAACTTCTCCCTTCCGGGGTGATCTTCCTCTTACGAGTGCTTCTTCCTCTTACGAGTGCTTCTTCCTCTTACGAGTTCATCTTCCTCTTACGAGTGCTTCTTCTCTTCTGAGCTTCCTTTCCTCTTCATAGAGTCTTCTTCCTCTTGCGAGTGCTTCTTCCTCTTCTGAGCTTCCTTTTCCTCTTCATAGAGTCTTCTTCCTCTTGCGAGTGCTTCTTAACTTCTCCTCTTCCTGAGGGCGTTACTATTCGAACTTCAACTGTCCTCTCAATAGAGTGTCTCCTCACCACGCGAGTAGCGGTACAGTACTCCTCTGGAGGTTGTCGCAGCGTTCCTCGATTGAGTGTTGTGGTTCGTAGAACCGTTCGTGCGCGGTACGCGATAAGCTTCCGTCTCCAGCGACGTGTGTTAACCGACCATCGCTTGATGTAGATTAGCCGGCAACGCCGTGTTAGTACGACGGTGGTACTGCACGATCTTCGATCGGGGTAGGTGCTCCACGGGTTCGTCCGAGTCCCGCGACGGCGGATAGCCATACCAGCGTACCTGGTACTGAACATACCCCTTCGGGTTCCAACTGTGCCCCACTATGTGGTCGACAACGAACTCTTTCGAGTAAACTCCCCGCTCGAGCTCTTCCTGCGAAGGGTCGTCAGCGTGTCGCGGCGGTGCCGTTACATAGTCACCAGCGGTGCTGTGAGTTTCTCCTGACGCCTTCGGCGGTAAGTGTGTCCTCCGCTGAGTGGTCGCTTCCGGAATCCGGGTCTTCTCAAGCAGCTTCGCCGCTTCGGCGGGTCCGCGAACGGCTAGTTCATGCGGCAGTTCCCGTCTTGACGGTGAAGGCGAACGCGGAGGCGGATTGTTCACCACGGCACGTGCCGGTTCACGTGACGACACGCGACGTTTCGCGGTGGTGGCACTGCCACGAGTTGTGATTGGCCCATTGTGTGGCGCGCGCTGCGCACCCCAAGATTTGTGGTGCGCAAGCGCTCCTGCAGATGCAGTGTGCATTTTCCCTAAATCAGGGCTGTAATCCGTATCTCCAGCGAGCGGTGCGCCGTCATGACTTATCGAAACGTCATGACGTGCGACTTGCGACTTCCCCAAAGCTGGGTGCAACGGTACACTACCATTACCCGAACCGGGGTGCTTGATCTTCGCTTCAGCGAGCGTCTTCTCTTCTTCCTGCTCTGCAGTGTCAACGATACCGGGATCTGCCGTGACTACCCTACAGCGCGCCTGCGAAGGCGGTTTGCGGCGGTCGTCAGCGGCGGAGTGCGGCGACTGCGCGTCCGGAATACTCCGTGATACAGTATCCAGCTTCGCTGTAGCCTTGCTCTGCCGAGAAGTCGGGTGTTCTTGATCAACTTCCGGCCTTGCCGTGGAAACTTCGCGAACGAGAGCATGCTCCGCGTCCTGCGTCCGTGCGACGATGGGCGCGTGTTCCTGTGACAATTCCCCAGATGGGTGAGCAATACCAGTATCCTGGGACAACCTTGAGTCCGTTCGTTGCGTGCGGTGTCCTTCCTGAAGGTCGCGATCCTTCGTGGAAGGTTGTGTATCCTCCGCAGAGTTCTGCGCGACAGCGGCCGACTGCGGCGCGTCCTTCGCGACTTCAACACGCGACAGCGGGTGATCCTTCCCACTGACAGTGGTGTCCGTAGCAACTACGTCTTCGACGGTGTCCTGAGGCGACTCTGCCTCTGCTTCATTACTTTCCCGTGAATCACGGTGCTGCGACGGTAGCGACACCGGTGACTCACTCTCCGCGACAACGCGTGAATTCCCCTCCCCCTCCTTAGGTGGAGCGTTACGGGGAGCAGTCATCACGTCTGTTGACGGTGTGATAGACGCCGTGAAACGCGATTTCACCAGCGGTGTATGTTCCGATATCTCGGCTTGGGACGATATAATCGGTACCTCTGCGAGACCCCTTGCAGGGTTGCAAAGCCCCACAGTAGGTGTAGTGTTCTGCGACGAGAATTCTCGGTTCTGTGTCTGTCCAGCTTCCTGCTGTGAATCTGAAACTATTTCCGTGTGCACGGTTGGGCCCTGCACAACGCGATCGCGGGAGAAACGCTCATGAGCGTCGCCAACTTCCAGTACGACTGTGTCCGTATTCACGCTAATAACGCGGTATGGACCATCAGCGATGGGTGAAAGCTTGTGGCGCCGCTCTTTTTCAGGGTTGTAGTACTCCTTCCTGACAAAGGCGAGGTTTCCCACTTTCAGTGGCGGTAGTGGTCTCCGTACCCGGGCATCAAAGTTCCGCTTGTAAGCGTGTTGTGCTTTCGCCATTGACGACCTGGCGACAGGTACCATTGCGGATAACCACTGCTTCCATTGCAAGTAGTGATCCCGTATTGACGGTGACGTATCCAGCTTTGCTGATGGTTCAACCGCAACTGGCGGTGGTGTCCGTGAGAGCACGAGCTCAAAGGGCGATAAACCAGTTACTCTGTGAACTTGCGTATTATACGCATACGTCACGGTATCCGTGTAGAGATCCCAAGTTTTCGGGTGTTCAACTGTATAAGCCCGCAACGCGGAGAGCATTGTCCGGTTAAACCGTTCGACTTGCCCATTGCATTGGGATGATACGTCGTCGTGAAGAGATTCTTCACGTCGAGTATCCGACAGACATCCTGGAAGAAACGTGCAGTAAACTGCGGACCATTATCTGAGAGGAGATTGACCGGGGGACCGTAGACCATAACCCAATGGCGAACGAATGCCTCCGCAACACTGCGTGCTGTAATCGACTTCAACGGAACTGTCCGGACTAGCTTACTGAATCTATCCGTAATAACGAGTAAGAACCGATTTCCTCGGGAAGTACGCAAGAACTCGCCGAGTATATCGATGGCAATAAACTCCAACGGCGCCCTTGCGGGGAAAAGTGTTAGTTTCTTCGCATGGCGACGCTGTTTAACTCGCTCTCGAGCACAATGTGTACACGCCTTCACGGTGGTGTAGCAGTCCAACGCTAACGCGGGCCAGTAGAAATCCCGACGCAGTGTCGTGTATAACCGCTTAGCACCCGGATGGGAAGCCATCCGCGAGTGATGCGAGAGATGCAATACCCTTGTTTGTAAGGAGTGAGGAACCACAATCTGTGGGGTAGAACGAACCACTCTGACGAGGTAACCTTGTGTGTTGACCCCGAACGGGATGTTAGCACCACCATTAATTTGGGAGCGTATCCTCGTACAGAACGGGTCAGATTGCTGTTCCCGCACCAGCTATTCTGGAGTAATGGGGACGAATGTACCGGATTCCGGGTCTTCACCGTCTGCGACGAGCAAATCATCACAGATGTCGTCCGACACGATGTCGTAGTCTTCATCACCCTCCTCCATGAGGAAACAGGGGATATCTTCATCCTCGTCATCGAGGGGTAAAGCTTCACCTTCAGTTCCTAGACGTGAAAGAGCATCCGCTTGCGCGTTTAAACAACCCTTCTTATAGGTGACCTCGTAGTCAAACTCGGCAAGCCGAAGACGCCAACGCATTAAGCGTCCGGAAGGCTCCGTGACTGACATTAACCAACGCAAGGCGGAATGATCCGTATTGACGGTAAAGTGCACACCCATAAGATATGGTCGTAGAGTCTGCAAAGCCCATACCATGGCGAGACACTCCTTCTCGGATACCGAGTAATTGCGCTCGTGCACGTTGAGTGTACGAGACCAATAGCCAATTGGTTTGCGTTCCCCTTCGGGTGTAGTCTGAAAGAGAGCGCAGCCAATTTGGTAATCGCTCGAATCCGTATCCACGGTGTACGGCAACCCGTTCTTTGGTAACGCTAACACGGGTGCCGTGGTAACAGCCTCTTTAAGAGAGTTGAAGGCCTCCACTTGCGTGGGGTAAGTGGTCCCAATTTGGGCGGTTGTCCCTTCTTCAGGAGTTCGTTGAGCGGTCCCGCGATCTTCGCGAAGCGAGAAATGAACCGTCTATAAACGTTGCATAGCCCTAGAAAGGAGCGTAGCTCTGTCTGTGTAGTGGGGTGCTTCGCCTCTTTGAGGGACTTCACGCGAGCTTCCTCGATCAGTAACCGTCCTGGACGTATGACATGGCCCAGATACTTCACTGAGTGAGTGAAAAACTCACACTTCCTCAATTTGAGAGTAATTCCAGCATCCCGCAAAGCGGTCATTATCTCCCGAACATGTTCGAGGTGATCGTCCAAACTGTTGGAAAACACGATGATGTCATCGAGGTATACCAAGCAACTCCGCCATTTGAAGCGAGCTAACAAAATGTCCAGAGCACGCTGAAACGTAGCAGGGGCGTTCGTTAACCCGAACGGCATACGCTTAAAGCGGTATAGTCCTGAATGACAGGTAAACGCGGTCTTGTCACGGTCTTCCGGTCTAACTGGTACTTGCCAGTAACCCCAGTTTGCATCCAAAGTGGAGAAAACAGTAGCATCGCCAAGCGAGTCGATATACTCGTCCATACGAGGTATGGGGTACACGTCTTTGACGGTGACATCGTTCAAGCGACGATAGTCGATACAAAAGCGCCAGGACCCGTCGGGTTTCGGAGCCAGTACAACTGGAGATGCCCACGGCGACTGAGCCGGTTCTATCACGCCAGCGCGGAGCATTTTGTTGATCTGAAACTCTTCCTCTTCCCGTGCTTTCGGGCCTGCCCTGTAAGGGTGCTGAGCAATCGGCTTGGTCTCCGGCAGGAGGTCAATCCGGTGTTCCGTAGTTGAAACCTCTCCGAGGGAACCATCCCACATTGGTGTAAACTCTCGCAACATGTTGCGCAACTTCTCACGGTGTGAAACCGGTACATGACCGAGATTCAATTCTTCTAACTCCTTGATAGGGTCAATCTTGTCATAACTCGTAGGAGCGGTCCTAGCTTCCGAGTCATTCGTGTGTTCAACCGTCTGGGACGGGTCCGACGCAGACGAGCGCGACGATTCTCCCTCCCCCTCCTTAGGGTGAAGCACCCCAGTGCGTTCTTCAGCAAGCCCGAGCATCTCGGCGGCAGTCACCTTTGTAGGGATAAGCGCCGTAGGGTGCGGTAAGACAGTACCAATTACTTGGTTCTTCACCAGATACTGGGGCTTCTTGCCAAAGTTGGCCAACATAACCCGAAAGGGGTGTTCGCTGTTGATTTGAACAACTCCGTTCGCCAACGCGACCTGATACTTCTCGTATAACGAGTTCAATGGTTGAACAACCCGCAAACCACGCGGTGCGGCAGTAACATCAACCCAAACCTGGGATTCTGGCGGAATAGAAATTGCACGCGCTACGCGGAGCTTCGGCGACTCCTTCGGAGGTGAGGAATCCTGTAGAGGAGCGGGTAGTGGTACCAGCTTAGCTGACGCTCGGCGTAATGAGCGACGAACAATCGGTACAACCGAACCATCTTCCATTTCCACTTCACGCGCACGCGGTCGTATGGCTTCGACATATCTGTCGCAGAAGTCACACCCTAGAATGACAGGGGCAGCGAGCGTCTTGCAGACGATGAATTCTACCTGCTCGATGCAGTTACCAATCCTGACAATCAGAGAAACCATTCCAGCCGTTTGTAACGGGTTATTGTTGGCATCTGCCACGTCCATGACGGGTCCAGAGCGGATTCGACAACGGACTTCCGGCGGTAGTAACGACTCAACAATGAAGTTGGGGCCAGCACCTGTATCCAAGACAGAGAGATGACGCACCATATACTGGGTGGATAGGCCAAGGTCAGCAAATATCTTGTAGTTTCGCTTGGCCAGCACCATGACTCGATCCGGGATCCGGTTGTTCCTGAACCGTATCCACGGGCGACGTAACACACCGATGGTGGTAGAGTCCACGTCTAAGACGGTCTGTTTCCTCGAAAGGATTTTGACCTGGGAGCGAGGCGGTGACGCCTCGGGCGCCGTAGACCTCGACTCGGGCGCCTCTCCATTGGAGACTCCCGTACTCAGTTTAACTGAGTTCCATCCGTTCTAACGGGAACGGCGTCCTGTGCAGCAGGCATCTTCACAGATTCCTGTGGAACAGCGACAGAACTACCCGCAACAGCGGTTGCCGCCACGGCTTGAGCCGGTGAAACATTGACCTGGGTCGAACCAGAGTGCAGTAACGCAGCCAATTCTGCAGCAGACACCCTACGGGGGTACTCAGCCTTCGCACGCAGATATGCGGTTACCGGCACTGACGCCTGTTCGGCGGGGGTCAGCGCTTCAAAATTCGCCACAACCGTGGGCATTTCCCTCATCGAGAGGTTGCAGTTCGGAGCTGCATGCCCGTGGTTGTAACACGTGAAACAGATCAGGGGTGGTCTTCCGGAACTCCGTGGGTCTTGGAACTTCACCGTTCGCGGGTCTACCCAACCAGGTCGCTGGTAACGACTCCCTGAATAGGGTACTTGAGGACCGCGAACGCGTGGACGGTCTGCGTAAAGCAACGCATCTTCCGTCTTCGACGAGGCTTCTGAAGTAGAAGGCAACTCCGTAGTCGGAATAGAATCCAGGTCCACCTGTGCGAGATGTAAGTTATCCACATCGTGGCCAGAAAAGTCCTGCGGTAGCAGTGAAGCTGATGACGACCCTCCTTCGAGGTGCAACGCTTTGGTTGAAACCCGGTATCCGGTGCGTGCGCGCAAGGCGTCTCCCTCCGCCTTCGCGTACTGCACTAACTCCAGATAGGTAGTCTTCTTCCGGTCTTCCCGTCGCTGGGCAACCAGAGTGCGAATAGCCGGATTCAATCCGTTGATAAACAGCGTGCAGCGCTCGTTTGAGGAGTAAACATTGCCACAACGGTGGAATGCCTTATTCAGGCGTACCGAGTACTCGGTTTCCGACTCCTTCGGGCGTTGTTTCGTCTCCCGCAACGCGGTGATTGCTTCCTCGATAGAGGTATTTGTCGCATACGAGCGCAACAAATACTGCACTGCTTCGGGCCAGCAGGTGACCCCTCCTTCAGAGGCGCGAGATGAACCTCTTACAGAGTTATACTGATCTTCAGCGAGTCCACGTAGAAAATACGGTAAGGCAACATAAGCTTGCCCCTCACTCATGCCGAGGATGTCAGCTTCCGCTACAAAGCGTGAAAGAAAGTCAAGCACCAGAATGGGATCCTCCCCAGTGAACAACTGGTTGCGAAAGGTTAAGGACATGCGTTTGATGCAGTCCTTCACCTTACCCGTGCCACGGGGCGTCCGGTTCAGACTTGAATCTTCCAAACGGTAATACCGGTAAGATAACAACCTTTTGAACAAGGGATTCGTCGGCTCCAGTTCCCTCAAACCTGAGTGCTTTCGCCCCCGTTTCCGGGTACCAACAACACCATAGGTGGACGTAGAACTCCGCGAACGCGTAGAACGAGCGCGACGTTCACCGTCACTTGACGAGCTCGATGATAAGGAACCCGCCGAGCGGTTTGAAATACCAGAAGACTGTGACGAATCCGAGTCATACTCGTCGACATTCCTCTTCTTAGAGCGACTCTTCCCGGACTTCCGGTCACGTGTACCACGAGACACTCCCGCAGAGGCGGCAGCAGGGCCGTCATCCTCACGGATGGTGGCCTCTAACGTCTCAAGACGGCCAAGGATCCGAATGAACTTCGTGTTAACCTCCTCGGTGAAACTGGGATATCCTTGAAGAACCTCCAAGAGGGCATTAACATCCGTCCGTAAAATACGTAGATCCTCTGATACACCTCCGTTGAGGGCTGCGTCAACCTTCAAACGAAGTGTGTCGACCTCGGAAACGAGTGCTTCATGAGAACTCCTCATGACAGCAGTCTGAGCCTCAAGCACACGAACTTGAGTCTCCAACTCGTTTACGAGCGCATCCTTCGCCGCGACAGCGGGTATAAGACCCTCCAAAGGAGCAGATGAGGGCCCAGCCACTGGGGCGTCAGACGACTTGTCAGGCTGTTTCCGGTTTCCGGGTTTCTTTCCATCACCCTGTAGGGGTTCAGGAACAGACCGCAGACGTGGGGGCAAGCCAGAGCCAACGGAGCGAGACTTCGTAGGGCTCGAGCGCTTGCCCGACACCATCGTCCACGACGAGATACCACCAGAAAACTGGGACCAGGAAAGCAAAACAACAAATTAACCTCGAATGAGTGTAGCGTCCTCACGCGAGTGACGATAACCGACAAATCGGACGAACCGACCGTACCAACGGGAACAGCCGTATACGGAATTAGGGCTGATTCGACCAGATTGCTGGGAACGGTAGACAACCCAAACGGGGTGACAACAACCGTACCGACGGGAATCACACACTACGGAAATAGGTAGTGCCACCGGTAGTAAACCGTGTCCAAACAACAACCCCAAATGAAGAAAGCAGTACCAACACGACGTCTGTCGGCAGAGCCTTCCAGTAGAAACTGTGTAGTGTATCTCCACGACCAGATACGAACCGGCAAACCGGAAATTGATCAGAAAACCAACTTGCTGGATCAACGCGACTTCTAAGTCGGGAGACCAATTGTTGTGCAAAACCCAGCGATGGGGAAAGACACGCAAAGGCGGTTCAGACCCTCTCTCAAGAGGCGAGCACAGCAGTAGAGCGCTCCCACAGGTACGACACGGCAATGCCGGGTGTAAGACCGGGGTCGACCCTTCCCAAGTAATGGAGGGAGCGAAGCGGCGAAGAAGAAGCGTCCAGCGGTAGAGAACACACGACACAAGTCGGCAGTAGCGTCACGTGCGTAGCACGCGGTACCCACGAGTGTGGCGATGACACGCGAGAGCGGTAATAGCCCACGCGAGTGTGTCGAGCCACGAACGGTATGCACCGGTACACCAAGTAGTGCTACCTGTATAACAGGGACAGAAATAAAAGAAACACACACAAAGTAAACACGCGAAAGCGGTAGTGGTGTTAATGATGCCGCGAGGCGGATGATGAGCCCTGCACAAGGTGCCGACTCTCCGGGAGGAGGATATCGGTCACCAAGGGTGAAACATCAGAGCCGAACACTCGGTTCGTTCGTTTACTTCCCCGACAATGGGTGCAGCTCAACCTACTAAGTAGTGTAGAGTGCCAACCCACTGTCAAGCGGTGTAGCGAAAATATCTAGAATAAACATCTAAAATACCCCAACTAATGGGTGCAAACTTCCCACACGTGTGTGACCCACCGGCTAAGCCGTGCGCCTCATAACACTAATTCTAATATTAAGTATACCCAAGAATGGGCTGATCTCACCAGTTACTCATACTGTGTGCCACCACCTCCCGGCATCGCCGTGCATGTTATGAATCGCATCAGCGAAGGAGTCCCGCAATCGCGTTGCACTACAACTACTGCTATGATGATGATACCGATGCGACCTAAATAGATAAGCAGATGAGAAAGAGAGTAGTAAGATGCCACGAGAACAATAGCCAACCACAAATCAACATAATGAGATATTGGGACCGAACATCATGGCATTATATGGAACACGAATATAACCTACGGAACTGGTTCAGGACCTAACGACATATCATCACTGACCAACCACCGACCTACATAACGATAAGCCGTGCGCTGACATCATTACATGTTATGGATGGTGAGCAGCACTAAGATATTTAGGACTAGACTGTGAGCAAGTTACAAATTAGGGTATACGAACCACAAGAATTGTAGATATAAACATCCCGAGTTCGAGGCTTCGCAGCCAACCTAACTCGAGCAGACCACTTCCCCCCTTGACGACTCCCCCCAATCCTTGCCTCTCTCGCCTTTCTTCCTCCCCTTCCGTCGTCACCAACCTTCTTTCCTTTGGCACTCCCATCTTCCCTCAGCGCAGTCTGCGCCTCCACGCCACCAACCTTTCCCCCTACATTTCGTTATTCTCCGCGGCCCGGTCTCCCGCCGTTCCTTACACAGTCGCCTTGTGTTGCCTTCCATTGTGCTCTTCCGCACATTGCAATCATATCTACATCCCCGTTTCTCCGGACGGACGTAGGCAGTGGTACGCATTGCACGGGTTCCCTTCCTGTCGTCACCTCGCCTGGTTACTAGGTTTATGGTGGTATCGACGACAGGATGAAACGACTTAGCCCTGCCCATTCTACTGTTTTGCCCACAGCCTTGGTGTGTGGTCTGTTGGCACTGCATTCTGTCGTTGTGTTGGCATTCGGCATCGAACGCCAAACCACACTTTTGTTTAATTACTCTTCTCGCTTCCTGTTAGCGGAGAGTTTTTACAATCTTGGGGTTATCTTGTCTGCTTTTGCAGACATCTGAGCTACGTTAACTTGTCGCCCCTTTTGGGCTGGTACTCTCGAGCATATATTGTGTCGCTCTCCTTGGGTTTGTCACCACCCGCGCTGTTTCCCCTAAAAATGGCGTCCACAAATCTCATGGACATTTTGCAAAATGCGCCGTGTCCACAACAGATTTTGTCTGTCCCTATGCAGAAAGGCTCTATGAACACATGGAAACACTCTATCCAATGAATCAAAGTTTTGCCCAATCGTTCTTCATCGTTAACATCTCAACAGCTTTAACAGTTAAAAGCTGTTGAGATAGCGGTTAGCAGTTACTGTTCAGGGTCAAAAGGGTCAAGAGAAAGAAATAAGTAGAGATTTAGCGTAAATCTCGTGCTTCGCAATGAGTTGCAGACCTTACTAAGGAAGAAGAAGAAGCTCCAAAATCTCGCTCCAAGGCATTAAGGATATGAAATGCTCAACTAGAAGTATTCGTTCGTTTCGTTCGTTGTACTTTTCCCCTTCTCTCCGTTTCGGGATCCAATTCCATTCGCGCGTACCTTTGGTATAATGGTACGATTGCGTTGATAACATTACGATTGGTTGAGTGTTATGCTTCCTTGTGGAGGAATGTAATGTTTGCGTGTCACACCGACATTGAACACGTAATACCTCAGAAGAAACAATGCAAGCGCCATGTTACCGTTTCGAGGTGTCAAAGGTATGCTGCTCGATGCTTGCAGTATTCGACTTCCACAATATTAGCACGGCCGAACTGCATTGCTCTCGCTACCGTCGACAACTGGATCACCGCAGCAACAACATCGTTACACTTGAGGAATCTAGTGCAGTGTCTCGTGCGAAACCAGAGGACGCCAATCTGGGTTTCTATCGGCTTCGGCAGTCTGTAAAACGCACTCTTTGTTTTCTATTGCGACCACCTCCGAAAGGCGTCAATCGATATGGGTCAAATGATTGACTTTTTCTTCATAGGTCCCAATGCATTCAATGTCCTAAAATACATGGTGATGTCTCTCACATTAGGGTTCGCCGCCGATATTCTTCTTGACTCTATATACGCTTATAATACTGCTAGAAACTTGGTCAGAAGAGGATGGGCTCATCCAGTGGATTCATCCTTTCAGTTTCGATTCAAACGCGGAATAAGACTGGGTAGATCGATTGGCAGCCTAATTGTGTTTCTGACGGTGCTTGTCATATCCATTGCAGAAATGGCGCTGGAATTCTCCACCGGTGCCGAATCAGTTTGGACTTCAAGAATTGAGACTCTTCGTGTGTCGAGGAACGCTTCAGATGTAACTGCACTGCTTCGAGAGGGCCCAAACTACATTCTGAGAATGCAAAATGCACTGCAAAGAGTAGAAAACATTTGCTATGACACGGAAGAGATGTGGTACTTTCCAATTCTTTTCAACATGACCAGTGAGAACCAACATCAGAAGTTAGGAAAAGCAGCACGGTGTTATAAAAACTACTCGACACCAATTGATGCAAAGAAATTCCTTAGGAAGTCGGGATTTAGTGCTAACGATGTTGCGGGCACGATGATGTGGAGCGACTCGCAGTTATTTATCGGCCACGACGAAAATGAGGACGAGGTGACGGTGCCATACACGACAGCGAAAGATGTACGAATTGGTTCGTTGGAGTTTTATAGTTTTCTGGCAGCAGAGTTCAAAGGAAACAAACGGCCATTAAATGGATCTGAAAGGGCATTGAGTGGAATAAGTTCAAGCAAAAGAACCCCGATTGCCCTTTACACAGCTCAGTACAGAGTTGCGAGGGGCAAGAGTATCGAATGTTTGGTAAGAATGAAGTGGAGAAAGGAGAAGAAAACAGATGTGTTGAAGAGACAACCGCCAGAAGTTGACGTTTGCTTAATACCGATCTCGGGGAATCGAGGGGTTTTGGGATATTTCTCAAGAAACCAGTTGGTGATGTCTGTTGCTCTGGACAGAGCGAGCTCATTTCATGACCTAAAGGTTCTTCGAGCAACGCCATGGGTGATTGGAGGGATCAGCGGCTTGTACACATTTCGAGAACTTGCCATTTTGACCATTATCAGCAGACAAATGGTGCAGGCGATCAACATGGATGGATATGAAGATGTGAAGCTTGAAGTTGGAGATAAACATCTGACTGTTCCTACGTGGACAGTTTGGGGGATCCTTCTCTTTGCATTTTGCCTGCTTGTGCTTGTACTGGCTAAGGCTTCCGTGACTTTGCTGAGACGGCAGTTGAAGGTCAGAGGGAACCTAGGCACTGCGAGAGGAGTTGCTGAACACTGGTTGCTTCGAAACGAAGAGTCTGAGCCCGACTTTGTTTCCGGCGGAGGGGTGATTTTGGTGGCTGACAATGGGCTTGAGGATGGGTGGACTGGAGTTACGGTAAAGAGAGACCTTGGACTGAAACAAACTAGAGAGAGTTGGTAAGCATTGTACCCAAAAGTTGAGTAGCTGTACGCGAAACGGTTATCGACGACCTGAGACAAAACTTCCGCAGGCTTAAAGTTCGGTGAAAATGCGGGTTCTACGGGCCGAAGTGTCTTCTAGTTCTACAGATCACGTGCAAAACCTGAGGAAGAGTGTCCCCTGCAACGAGTCACAACTCCATAAGGTTTCGCAGCAGGTCCTGTCTTTTCGGCAACTCGAAGAAATGGAACGAATAACATGTGATAGGTATTGATCGCCGAACATCTGATGCCCCATACGACCGAAGTTTCAACAAGACAATTACTTCGCGCGGGCAAGGAGATTCCAAAAGGTTTCCGAGGGAATGGCTGTTCATGGCACACCTCACCGCTTGGCTGTCAGTAAAAACCGGTTCGTGGGCAAGATTTGACCCCAGTAACGCACCCAAGATTACGAAATCGCAGCTGCGAGAAAACCTTTGACATATCTTAAAGCCTTGCGTTCAACTGCCAAAAGGTTCCACGAACTAAACTGCTACAGGGATCACTTGGGCCCCCGCCGATTTTGCAATCGAACCAAACGGTTGTGGTGCCCTCGAGCCAGCGAAGAACATGTGAAACAGGACCAACATCGATGCTCTTGAGTTGCAAGATCATTTCGAAGCCCTGAATTCCGACTGCATGCAAGCAAGGAGCACGTTTACGGTGGAGGAACCTTGTGCCTGGGTGGTATAGCAAGGTACGATACTTGCACATGGACGTGTCAACGGTTGTCAGCGAAAACTCGATACCGCGGGGCAGCCAACTGGGGCAAGAGCGGTGAGCATGTTCTGGATTAAACGATTGTGGAACGCACTTCTGCGAAACGAAATGTCCGCATTATCAAGGATCCTGCACACAAACAGATCCCGTAGAGAAGAACTTCGCACAGATAGCGAAAGCAAAGAAAAAAAAACGGCCGTCAAAGTTTTTGGCCTTTTTTAGGAGAGAGAGCTACGAAGGTACATCTAAAACGGTGAGCTCTCCCACAGTGGGAGTCCCACTGCTTCGAAATAAGGAGAGAGGACCATACTGAGAAGAAGAAGGATACCGCAAAAGTCTTGTGAAATCTTTCAGCTTTTGGATGAGGTGAAGGCGAACAATATTGATGCCATCATCATGATGATCATGGTCAGGCCTGATGATGTCTCGTTTTTCTTCTTACGCTCTTGTCAATCGCGCTCCGATTTGAACCATGTAATGCGTTGAGGGAGCCATTGACAGAACACATTTCCGTTCGTTTTGAGAAGTCGAACTATGTTGCTCAACTGGATCTTAACAAATGTGGCTTGCAGCAAAAATGAGGTGAATGAAACAAGTGGAGAGCGCAACGATAGAAGGCGGGTGTAGCTGTACATACTTTCGCTTCCGGGCGTCATGGGTGTTTTCGCGGAACGGTTGGAGGTGATGTTTTCGGAGCTGCTGGGATTCAATGCGGACCTCCGTTGGATTCGCTGCGAGAGTGCAACTTGTCTGCCCGAAGATCTGAAACGTAATAGGGACATCCACTTTGTTCGATGAAGAAGCATAGCTCATGGGTCGAACTTAGATCCCAATGGAGACGAGGTGTTTCTTACGAAACCAGAACGCGGATTGTCTCCAATATGACTCTGGCCGAATCTAGGAGGCGCAAGGTGGGACGCGTCGTCACCACAATGGCGGCACTGCTTCTGAGAGACTATCTCTAGTCGCGCGATCCGAGAACGAATATGTTTAACAGTTTCGATCCCGTAGTTCAAACCGGCTGGTGGGCTTCAGTAGCAAAAATGAACAAACTATCCGGAGGGTGGTGAACATGCGCACAGTAATTGTTTAACGAATGGAGTGACGCAGGAGTGGCAATCTCGCCTTCGAAATGGCTTCGAAAGCCTCAGCGCTCCTCTGCTTGTTTGGTGTAGTTCACAACGCACATCGGGATGTTCTAACCGAGAAAGGAAATGCGCTGTAGACTATTCAGCTTATACCTGTGGAGACAGCGGATGCACTCGCCAGTTGCATGCGATTTCTTCCTCTTGTATTGATCAACAGGCGTCCTATAGACAGCAACTCTTTAAGGGAGCATGTTCAAAATCGCAATGGAGACCTACCACAGACACCTGTACGTGAGAGTAGTAGCACGCGAGATCAGCTATGACAGAGGTTGATCTCCACCATCTCTGCGATGCGAATACATGGGACCTCGAAGAATGCAGCAATATGCTCCAGGCCGAATCAAGGTTTGATGGCAATGAAACAACGATGTCGTTGTGTTGTGCGCTCCGACGTGACTTGTACAAAGCCCGCATCAGAGATGACTTGCGCAATGTCCAGGAAGTAGTATTGGTCGGTATGTGGCTCAGTACTCTTCAGAAGAGTTGCTAGGGCAGGCGGTAGGTTACGAATAGTCTCACTGCGGGGATCCTGATCCATAATCGCAAACACTCCACCAGAGCGCAAAACGCGGAACGCCTCGCGGACAACTGCCGTCGTGGCAACGTCAGGAAGTTCATGAGCTACAAGTTGCATGGTCCACAGATCGAAAGCACCTGACTCAAATGCGGTATTCTCCGCCAGAGCGTGAAGGTATTCAACCGGTGCCGTAGAGGAGGGCAGGCTACTCTGATCGTGTTCAGTCTGAAACCTCTTGGCAACGGCAAGGAAATATGGCGATGCGTCGATGGCCTTGACGTTTGGAAGTGGTAGCGATGGGCCGCGAGCGGCGATAATACGAGATGTGAGGTCTCGAGTGGACATACCCACACCGCAGCCTGCGTCAACAACGTTAAACTGCGGTGTCAGGAGCCAGTCCCTTAGGGCGTTGGCCTGGATGGACTCGAAGAACGGCGCTCGAAGACGGGCGGCTGCGTCTTGCGGCGGGACATCTTCGAAGACACGCTTGGCCATTGAGAGCGTAGCAGATCGAGCCTCGAAGGCCGGCAACCAGCCTAGGTTACCCTCAGGGTACGCATGGAAGGGCTTGGTGTAGTACGCAGGGTATTCAAGCTGTGGATCGACGACAGCATCCAAGGCACACTGCCGTTGTGAAGAGCGCTCCGGAAAAGCGGCGTTCAGCGCGGCAACCTCACCGCGCCAATTGACGCCGGAGCGCTCAGCGGTGGAGATGAGCACCCGTCGCGCGCCAAAGTTGAGAAGGAGCTTGACGGGCGGAAAGTTGATGAGGAAGTTGACGATGCGGGAGACGGGGGTGGTGCCGGTCCAGTTGGGCGCGTCGGCCAGGTCTTTGAAAGAAGGGCTTGGGGCGCGAGTGGACGGGGGTGGCGGCGGCGGCACGGGGGCGGCGGTGTTGGCGCTCGGCGCTGGCCGACGCGGCCTGCGCTGCGAGCGCGGGCGGATGGCGGCGGCGGGGCGATGCGGGAGCGGCGAGGGCGGCAAGAAGGCGGCGTGCGACATTGCGGACTGCGACATTGCGGACTGCGACATTGCGGACTGGGCTGCGGTCGTGCGCGGGCGGTTGGCGACGGCGGCGACTGCGGGATCAAGTTGGGACCGCGAGCTGAGCTTCGCGCCCAGCGCGCAGCTCCCAGTCGCGATTCGCGGCTGAGCTTCGCCGATGCGTGCGCACTGCGCAGCGTCAGCTCAAGAGCAGTGCAGAGAATCGGGCGCCCTGCCACGTGTGCGGGTGGACACCGCGCGACGTGTGACCAATGCGAGCGTGGGGCGTCACGTGAACCTCTCGGAAAGGAGCACCCTCGGATTTCGGTTCTTAGTTCGGTTCGGAATCGAGTGCAGCAAATGGCCAACCTCCACGTGCTGGTCGATTGTTTTCGGCCGAAAACACACTTGTGGGAAGGTAGCTACGGCTTTGCGCACTGGTACACGGTATCTAGCTGAAGGTTAAGGCTACCTTCCGTAAATCGTCCCCACTTGGGCTCCTCCCGCTCTCGCTGCGCTCCCCACTTTCGCCGATGTCATCATTCTGGCACTTGTACACTGTGCCTGAGGCATTTTCGACCGCACGCCGGCAGAAATAATATTAACATATTATGTTGATCATGGTCATGCATTCATCGGGAGTGATGTCGTCAACTATCGCCGAAGCAGCACTGCCGGGCCCGACTGATCTGCCCTTCTATATTCAGGTTATTGCACAACTTCCGAGACCGCTTCGTGAATTGAAAACTTCCATGAGGAGTTAAGCTATAATAACATGGAAGCAGTGAGCACGACAAGTTCTTCGATGCGCGCCTACGTCTTGTCACAGTGCTAAACGTCGCCGACTTTGCGCGATCGGCTTTCCATCGTGTAAAAGCCTTCCGTTGGCAATCCATGTTCCTCTCCTTCCTATTGCTTTTACTCTCGTCCTCTGCGCAGTTTCGTTTCTTGCGCTCAAAATACTGCAAAAATGCTCCATCTCATCACCGTCGTCCTTTTTCTCTGCGTGTCCGGTGTTTTTGCTCTTGCCTCTCGTTTCGATTCGCTTGACAAACTGGAAAGGATGCTTCGTCCAATATATCGTCTATCTGTCATCGGCGTGCATGCCAGCATGAGCTTGTTCATTTCATTTTGGTTGTTAATGCTGCAACTCACCATTTACAGTCTTTGAGAGACTCATCATTTTCGGCAAAATAGCAACAGCTATTCAGAAATGAAACCAAGCAATGTGTGCAACAATGCCCACTAGTCCGGGCGAACATGGATGCCTTCTGAAGCCACACGTTTCCTAATCTATTCAAGCTTGGGCACCATGGATGCGATGCCTCCGAGAGATCTTGGAGGATCGGAATGCACGAAACAGTTTTATATGTCATACGTCTTTACTTCATATCTCGAGTAAACTTGTAGTTTTCAAGCTATTACTTTTCTTTAAGTGTTTAGAAAATTGTCTGGAAGCATCAAATCGAACTGATAATCAAGTCGATATCCCTGCGATCTCAATTCCTTTCTTAGCACCTTCTCAAGTCTGACATAATCCGGAATTTCGTCGTATTCAGTGTCAAAGATGATGTTGAACATATCCTCCAACCATTTAATGCCATCGCAGTCCACCTTTCTGAGGAACCTGTTTCTCAAGTCGTACGTCAGCAAGTATCGCTCAACTTCGCAACTGGGGAATTCAGAAATGTATCTAGAATCCCATGGAAGAATTCCTCCGTACAAGAACCATAACGTGTAGCCCAACGATTCAAGATCATCCATTCGGGTTGGGCTTTCTCCATTGAGGGTCCTAGTGCTCATGAACAATCGTGTACCTCTTATTGCCACACGTATTCCACCGTTTTGGAGTTCGTCTCGTGGAAGGCGAAGGCTTATGTCAAAATCAACGAGGTACAGCTTTTTCATGCCTCTGCTACCAGCACCGACCACAATATTGTCTGGTTTGATGTTTCTGTGGATAACACGTCTAGAATGCATGTGCTTGAGGATGCGAATCATTCGAATGCCGATCATGAGCACAGTTTTCTCCCAATGGTTCTGCTTACATTTGAAGTATTCTCCGATGGACAGGCCCACTGGCTCCATCACTTTGACAAAGTTTGCGCTATGAACTCCAACCATACGAAGCCGAGGAAAACCACCCCGCAGATTTCGAAATCGAATATGCCATTTGTGTAGCTTTGCCAAAGAAACTTGTTCGGATGCGACTTCTTGATGATACCTCAATGGAATCAATTTGAGTGCTACGCTTTTGCCTCTGTTGTCTGTGGCGGAGTATGTGCAGCTAAAAGCTCCATATACTAGGGGCTCTTCCACTGTGTACTTCTGACACACTATGGTGCCCTCTGGAAAGATCTGCAGCTTCCGTCTCGGCATCGGTTTTCGGTGAAACCGCGGGCGGATACCTAGGTAAGCAACAATGCTGATCGATGAAGTTGGATGGGCTGTTGAACGAGCACGTGAAGAAGGTTTGGAAGTAGAAGCGGTGGAAGCATAGTGAGGCGATAGAAGCTGCGTAGACAGCTGACAATCCAGGCGGCGATAAAAACAGGGGGGCGGGAGAGGCGCTCCCGCATGCAGTGGAGCACCGAGCCTGCGAGCGCGCAGCACGCGGCACGCACAGGTGGGCACGCAGTTTCTCTGCACTGCACGGACTGTCGGGCGCCATCTCGGCCTGCATTCGACGCGAGCGCGTTGGTGCGGGCGCCTTGTGAACGAGGAGTCTTTTGGCGATGACTGCGCTCGTCAAACATCGCCAAAAGCTGCACTTTTCTCCGAAACTTTACCTTCAATTCGGGCAGGTGGCCAATCAAAAAACGACGCATCATAGTGGCAGTGTGGATTGGTGCGCCAGTGGTGAACCAGTGGTGAACCAGTGGTGAACCAGTGGTGAACCATTCTGACAGGTGGACAGGGCGCCACTTGGACAGCGCTCCACTTGCGAACTGCTTACCTTCGCGCCCGGAAGCTTCGCTGCTCAAGTTGAGCAGCGCAACGCGTTGCATTGTTGATCTGTGCGTCGGTAGCGTCGACATGACGCCCAAGTGCGCTCTCTACGACGCTCTTGCAACAGCCCTCTGGCGCTTCCAACTTCAATGAGGAAAGGGGCAAGTGCCCAGCCCTTGACCCTGCACCTTCGAACGTATCATCGGGTCATGCCCTTGGAACGCAAGGTTCAGCTCCTCTCGATTCGCTTCGCAAGCCATCCAGATGGCCATCAACATGCGCGCCTTCTGCAGCGTTGGAGCTATACATGTGGGTCTTGTGTGCCTCCACTGAGAAAACAAAGCACGCGCATCAATCGAGTGGTTTTGTTTGCAACATCTCGCCGCATAATGCGGTAGACAATCAACCGCACATATTGTGTTTACCTTTCATTTGTTCTGCTTGAAACAAGAGCGAAGAGCTAGCTACACGTAGTGATGTGACTCGTCTGAAAGGTGGTGTACATGGCACTTGGCTGCGGCTTGCGGCATTTTCTGTCAGAAGTTTGTGCGACGTGACAAGGACGTGAATGGGCACATGCTACTCGCCTCCACGCGGTGTGCGTGGGTCTGATCCGCATTCGTGCGATCAGAGCGAAACGAGTTGGCAGATGGATCTCCGACGGAGGCCAAGAACAGAAGAAGAAAGGACGTGAATGGAAGTGGCTGAAACTATTAACGATTCCTAACGATTCGCAAGCAGTAACCATTTTCCAAGCCCTGCTGTCGAGGTGGACAACGTCTTGCTCAGAGGTGCCTGCTGCCGGGAGTTGACGCCGTAAGAGGCATCTTACCTCGGTATATTTTCGTGTAATGAAGCAGTGCTCAGAAGGAGTATTAGATATAAGTTACGACGGCCAGGCCTTTATGTAGCAGATCTGTTGGATCAGGACATGATTTGTTCTTTACAGTACAAGGGTTAGATAATTAGCGATATTCTACCACTGGGAGACACGAGTTTCTTGTTGCTCTCACGACGACGAGTAATACTCAGTGAGTACTCACTGAGTATTACTCAACTTTTTAATAGCTGTGCATCGGTACGTGCCATCATGGATATGATATCGGTTGACACAGGCGTGAAGCACAAGATAGGGCGCCACTTGTGACGAGACGAGAGCCAAGCTTATCTGACGAACTGTAAGCTTCAGCTCGAACGCGACGGTGGACTGTGTGTGGAGCTGGGATGCGGCCTCTGCTTTATAAACCAATGATTCGCGAATTGTTGACAGAATGGCTGACAGGGCATCTCTCGGCGTCTATGGTCTAGAGGTAAGATTCTTCCTTAGGGTGGAAGAGGTCCCGGGTTCGAACCCCGGTAGACGCCCTCTACGTCACCGAAGTGCATTTTTGGCGCTTTTGTAACACGCAGGAGGCGGGAGTCGGGGCTGAGTGGGAGCTCAAGAGCAGTGCTCTGGAGATGCCTGGCGAGAGGATGACGATGACGTCAGACTAGTCCGCACAGAATGGCGGGAGCCAACACGCGTCGCTGGGAGATAAGGAGGTGACATTCACTCACTGTATTTTAAATGGCGATGCATAACATATAACCGTAATAATGGCGGCCGTGCGTGGGCGCTTGCGACGAAGGCGGAGCTGCAAGCTCCGAGCCTCGGAGTCCGAGGGCGACGCCACTCATTCGGCGCGCGCGATGGCCGAGCTGCGCCGAGGCGCCGCGGCTTGCTGTCGACGGCGGCGCGAATTTGGCGCCGATTTACAGGGCGCCACGAAGGCATGACGGCGCCGGCGAATGAGCGTCGCCGCCGGCACGGCGCGCCGCTCCACGTGGCGCGGGGCGCCCGTGCGCGCGGTTCAACCGCCGCGCGCGCGCTGGGGGCTGCCCACGTCGCGCGGCTGCGCGCGTGCCGCGTATCGCGCATCGCGCGCTCTTCCTCGAGCGCGCGTCGCGGCGCCGTGCGGCGCGCCCACGCCGCCGCGCGTGCGCGCCGCCGCAGCGCGCGTCGTGGCCGCCTGCCCGCGCAGCCGTTGACACCGCGCAGCCTTTTTTCTCTATGACTGCAAGCCGCGCCGTTTGTCGGCTGCACACGCAGCCCAAGGCTTGCCGGCGGCACACGCAGCCGCGCTCGGTTAAACTCCCCTCCCCCTTTAATAACTGTCGGAGCCTGCTTCTCCCCCCCTGCGCTGCTTACCACCGTATCACTTGCATACAAAGCGCTCCCCGCTATCCCCTTACTCACTCCCGCCCGCGCGACACTGCCCTGCGTCGTCGAGAGCGCCTTCCCTCAAACCAAACTAACATCATGACGCACCCGGTTCCCCGCGTGCCGCTGTCGCTGCTGTTGCCGCTCCTGGCGTTGCTCATTGCGCGAGTCGTAGCGTACTACAAGCATCCGCTCTTGTACTATGAGCCACTGCCGCCCATGCTGCCCACCGAGCCGCACGGGCCTGACTTCCTTCACTCCGACAACGATCCTAACCCCCCACGCCCGCTCACCGCTCAGATTTTAGCCGCCACCGCCCCGCCCCCGCTCTCCACGCTTCACCACTTCCTTCGATGTCTTCCACGTCCCGATTACGGCCCGGCCGTCACTATCTTCGGATCTCCCGAGTACGAAATGCTTCGTCAGCGGTCGTACCAATCCAATCGCTCGGCGCCCATGGCCTTTGCCGAGGCCCGTACGGAGGGCGATGTCCAGCTGCTGCTCTTCTGTGCAAACGCGCTTCGGTTGCCCGTGTGCGCGCGGGCTGGCGGACATTCGCTCGTGGGAAAGTCCATGTGTCAGGGGATTGTCATTGACGTTGGCTTCATCGATCATGTCACTCCGGTGGGCAACGCTGGAGACGGTCTGTTCGACATTGGCCCCGGAGTCACCATGGGCGGCGTGTTATGGAATCTGCATTCGTATGGCAGATGGTTTGCAAGCGGCGTGTGTCCGGCCGTGGGTATGGGCGGTTACACTTTGGGCGGAGGTCATGGGCCGTATGAGGGTCGACTGGGACTGGCCATTGATCAGGTGGTGGGTGTGCGCATGATCGATCGCTTCGGGCGCGTCGTTACGGCCAACGCCGACACGAACCCCGAGCTATTCTGGGGTGTTCGCGGGGCGGGAGGAAGTCAGTTCGGAATCGTCACCAGCTTCCGCATCAAGACGGAGAGCTCGGCGCCATTCGACAAGGCGGTGGTGTTCCGTTTCAAGTGGCCGCGTTCCGTGGCCGGCCAGTTTCTGCATCAATGGCAGCAGTACGATGAGGACGGAGGTGACGTGTGGTTCCGCGTCGAGATGTACCTGGAGAAGGGCGGCGACGGAGGAGTGCATGGATTTGGAGCGTGCTACAACGTGACAGCAGGGTTGGATGAATGTTGGGCACGACTATCGCGTACAAAGTTCTTCAACTTGCCGGGACGAAGGACGATCTTTTGGTCGGAAACGACCAATGCGTTGGACGTGCACGCGTTCTTCGGGCCCGAGGGGCGATGGGGAAGACAACGAGCGGTGGACGTTCGCAAGGCATTGCAAGTGCCACGGTATCAGGGTGCCAACGCCGGAAACGATCGGTTGTATCAGTCAACGTTCCTCAAGTGGACTCAACCACCACCCCCCGCGTTTTGGCAAACGTATGCAGACTTTTGCGCGAATCCCGCCGGAAGAGACAGTGTTGACTTTGTGGTGTGCGAAATGAATTTGTTCAACAATGCCATCGACAAGGCCCAAAACAACGCTTTTGCTCATCGTGACGCGGAGGTGATCACTCACTACATCATTGGCGGGGGGAATTTGGACGACCAAATATTCATGTACGAGTGGATGAGAAGACATTTCAGCCCATACGCCAAGGGCGTGTACGTGAATTATCCGGAACTGAGACTCGACAATTATGCGAGGTCGTACTGGGGATCGAGCCTGCCGCGACTGCAGCAGCTGAAGAGCGAGTATGATCCATTTTTGTTCTTTTTGAACGCGCAGCCTATTCCGACGGCGGGATAAGAGTTGTGCGCGGGATTAGAGAAAAGGGAAAGTACGTTAGGAGTGAATGTAGTGTGTAGAAGAAGCAGTTACAGCAAAAACAGCAAGAATGTGTATCGAATGTGGTGTTGTTGCGGTTGTAAGTTTTACATGGCGCGTGGGAGAAAAGGGAGGAGGCGGAACGAGTGATCGCGGAAAGGTGTCGAAGTTGAATTAGAACGCAGTGTCCAATGTAAATACGGAATGGTGCGCCGCATCGGGCAAGCATTGCAGCGGATGATATGGCAGAGCGGTCTAATGCGTGTGACTAGAAATCACATCCCTTCGGGGGCCCAGGTTCGAATCCTGGTATCATCGTCCGACACTCTTTTATTCATTAGTTCGTTTATTTTCATCTATTTATTCATTAGCCGAGAAAAAAGCGCGCGCTATTTATTGCCGATTCGCCGTGCGGAGCAACAATGGAAACGACACCGCCTCACCGATTTCAACCACGCCGGCTCGCCGCTTTCCGCCGCGACGGCCCCGGACGCGCATTCGCGCCGCAGACCGCGCCGCGGGTGAGCGTCTCCGCCGCCGCCACTGAATTTGGCGCCCGCCCGCTCCCACCAATGAATTTTACGCGCTTTGTTCCATCCAACGTGCCGCGTCGACGTGTCTGCCCCAGGAGCAGAACCCCCCCCCCCGCCTGCTTCCCGGAAACCAACGCCAAACCAACACACTCCTTATCGAGCTTGATTGGAATACCTTGGAATACCTTGGAACACCTATGTACCTAGTCCCATTCGACGCCGACCCCGCCCTTGCTCACCGTCAGCATCTGAGGACTGCGAATGCTATTCTCGTTCGCAACAACGCGGCAAGGCCAACTTACCAAACAGGGCTCTTCATCAATTTCGCCTCCAGCCTATCGATAAAAGTGCCGTTGCTGTTGGCTGTAAACTCGAGCTTTTTCCCGCCACCCTTCGTCCACGCCCATGATCGCGCACGCTGCCTCCTCCAAAGCATTTTTTTCATATTAAAGCTATTCCCAACTAACTTCGTAGAAACCCCAACCGCAACATTGACTAGCTCCATCGTGTCAGACGCAGGCCACCTATGCATCGCTGAGCCGTTTTTCGCCATTTCCATTTCCGTTGCTATGAGTAATCCGTAAAGGATGCACGCGCAGCAGCCCGAGTGCGACCAGCACTGCCGTGTATGCGTTGTGAGAAACGTGACGAGCAGCTCATATGTTTGTGTCAGGAGTCGTAACTGTCATCGCCCTCTCCTACTGCCTCAATTTCTGAGCACCCCTTCACTCGCTTCGCAGGACGCACAGCTCCCCGCATCACATATAAACCGCCCCTCCTCCCGTTCTGATTGTTCACCGCACACAGTTCCCCACAGCTTCAAACCTTCCCCCACAGCCCCCGAATCGTCCGCATCACACACCCCTTCTTCCGCCACCATGTCTGCATCCTTCGTGTTCCTCGCGTTGCTCGCCACTGTGTTTGCTCTTTCATCGGCGCAGACGCTGGTGCAGCTCAATCCGCGGTGTTCGCCCACCAAGATCAAGGCCGATATCCAGTGTGCGTGCACGCTCGCGGACCAACTCTCTGGCGCGCCTGCCGGTTGCACGCCCGGAAGATGTGCGGCTAGTGCCAACGCGCGTACATCTATCGTCGATCTTTCCGTCATTGTGCGCTCGTGCTTGGTGCTCCAGCCCGGACAGTTGGGAGTGGTGGAGGATCCAGTGTTGGGAGACCTGTCGAACGCGCGCTCGCTGGCGGCCGACACCGCCAAGGTTCTGGGAGAGAGCTTCGCTGCTCCTAGCATTGCGCCCACATTTAGGCGCTATACCGGCAACATCCGCAAGGCAAAACTGGCTCGCTTTAACAACCTTTGAGCCGCAAAAGTTTTGGAGCCGAGTGCTCTTTCTGTCGATTGCTGCTATTGCTGTGCATGGCCATCATTTGGAAACAACAAACGACGATTATAGAGGGGAGCGTGTGGTGTATAGAAGTGCTTTCGCACTAAACAACCGATTGCAAGCGCGTTAGTACAGCAGCCTGTTACTAAGCCGACTTAGAAATATAAAAAGGCCCTTGCGGTCGCATTCCTACAGCGATTTGGTGGGCTTTGCAACAGCCGCCGTTGCGCGAAGTGTGCACAAAGTAGCGCCTGCGCTAACGGCGGCTCTGCGGCCGCCGCAGCTCTCGCGCGCGCCACGAGCTTATCGCGCGCGACTGCGAAGCCTCCAGCTTTTCGGCCGCGGTCGAGGCGCATCATGGCGCGTACGCAGAGCGAGGAGGGGGAGACGGTGCGGAAGCGGTGCGGAACGCTGCTGACTTACAGGCGCCCGCAACGTCTGAGTTATCATCAGCAGCGCGCGTGCAACAAGCGCGCCTCGAGGCACGCGTCACTCAAGGCACGCGTCACAAGCTGTCACCTCACGCTTCGCGCCCGTCGCCTGGCGCTGCACAGCGCCAGAATTGGCACCCGTTTTCCCGATGCGCGCCGTGTCACGCTGCATGTTTCTGAATTTAAATTCAAAATTCGTGGTCACTCTTGTACAACAACGCCACGAGCGACGTGCAGTACAATGTCATTTCTGCCAATCGCTCCGAAATCCTTCGAAAAGCAAGTGTCCCCACCAGCGCGATGGCGCCCGACGGCTTGATCCACCATCATGGTGCCGACGATCCGTGCCCGAAGCAGAGGCGCTGCTCAAGGGTGCAATACCATATGAGTCCCTCACCATCGCGAACTTCTGATTCACGCACATCCCGGAAATGGTGAGTTTCATACTCGTCTACACGTACCGAGGCACGTTGCATGACCGTTTAATAATGATACGCGGCACGGCTTTGCACTCATCAGTGCAGAATAAGTGTTGCGTACCTTCGGTGGGTACTGGCATACAGGCATTTACCCCGGTTCTTAGGTGTGCAACTTGACTCAAGCTTTGCCAAAATGATCTGGTTTTCTCGTTAACCTCACAGTTCGATATACGTCAGCTTTGGGCTCTCCAGGATACTGATGACGCATGGGTGGATACATGCGTCATCAGTATCCCCTCGGTATACTACAAATTTGAATTTGTTGTATTTCAGAGCTCGAGTCGTGTACGTCTACGTGTCTCGCTATATTAGTATATGCGAGACACGTACAAGTACATATTATGTGATCCACAACCACATTTCTTCCACGCGAAAATCATGTATTTTTAGCTCGTGTATGTTTTATGCGACGCCTGGGTTCTATCCGTGTGATCTCCGTACCAACTAAAATATTGACACTAACACTTCGATGTTCCAGACGACTAGCCGTGATTCAGTTGACGAAATGGCCAAGACAGCAGCTGAAAGGAATACTGCTCGAAGAACTGCTAAAGCCTTTCTTTAGATAGTCGTCTTGAGCCATTGACGTTTGTTGCAGCTGTGATATGGCATAGAACTACAGTTCAACATAGCCTCATCACATCGATGACTACCGTTCGGGTAGGCTTCCGACGTCTAGCTCACCGGAATTTCTGGACTTTCGACGGACGAAGAAGAGAATTTATCGGAAACGGCAGTGCGAGGAATGGCAGATGTTTGGGCCGCTTGTACATTAGTTCAAGCAGTGTTGCTCTCAACCAACGCGGTTCTCTGCTCACGCTTGCGATCCAGTCGGTCTCGTCGTCTTCCATCGTCGCTTGGCTTGTTTTACCCTCCACACCCACCCTAGGAGCGGCATCGTCCTGATGGGACTTGCTGAACGCGTACGGCATTTGCCGTACGGTGTAGTAGAGCTTTAGAGGTAGTTGCCTGCTCTGCGTCTCCAACACTTATTACTCCCTACTTGTCGTATTGGTTCCTATCGCTTGGTAATGAGCACAGCGTGTTCAGCAACTTTGGGGAGATAATTCAGATAATGATGAGCATTGCCCGATACAGACCAGTTGTTCGCGAGAGCGGTTTCCTTCATGGCTTGCTTCAAGGTAATGTATATGACATATGAGTAATACTCACTGCCTTCGCTATAGTGTAGGTGATTGACCATTTAGTTAGACAAATATTTCCATTCAGAGAGAGCCGGTTCTCAAAAATGCGTTTGTCGATAAAGGGGCGTAGAGTCGGCGTAAATCTGCGGTTCTTGTTGCTCACACAGTTGCAGTCCTGTTTTCATGGGCCCCGTGATTTTGTGGGTAGCACAAGAATAGTTGATGTGCTGAAACGCATCTCGTGAAAGACGAAATGGTAACTAAGTATGCTATTAACTAGAACAGTATTTGAATAACATTGCATATGATGTACGTTTGAGAACTTTGCTCACGGGCATCTTAGGTGGAGTTTTAAAACAGCATTCTAAAACAGGAGTTCTTTTTGATTGGGGACTGAGAGACCGTACCCAGCTGAGAGAGTCATGGTATTTCATGTTACGGTAGACAGAACTTCAAGTGCGATACGAGAACTTGGTCATCACGTGTTCAGGGGAGGACCATGAGCACTTTGCGCCCGTTGAGGCACGTCAGAGAGACGGAATTGTGAATGCCAGGAACAATCAAAGTCTTTCTTGCAAATGGGAAATGCAAAACAGGAGCGAAGTCCCCGTCGAATGCCACTTTGAATGAGCTCGGCTCATCTCACGTTTTCCAAGCTCATCCATCCCCGATATCAAGTGAAGCAGATAACTCGCAAATGCGCCGAGCACCACGTGTCTCCCCAATACGTGCGAAACTCGGACTTCACACGAGGTAGTTAAGTATTCTTCCCATGCGTTAGCTTTCGCCAATTTGACGTTCTCCACAGGAATGCTTACACGTAGAAGGTAACTTGGCCACGAACAACAATGAACTGAATAATTGCTCTTGCGTGTCCCTTGCTTTGGCTGGTCATCGTCCTAAAGCTTTGAAGGTTATGAGTGCCAACCTGGCGCCTCAGGAAATCTGGAAACATGGCTTCAACCAGCCACCTCATCGTGCAGTAGTAAGTAGCCATACAATACCCTTGTGTTGCTTGTCGTAATTTGGCAAGTCTGTCTCAGAGTTGCATCGGGATCTTCATGAACTCTTATGGAATTGCAGATCATCCCTGCATAGTCTCAACAAACCCGTATCAAGGTAGTGCCCTTTGAGGGACACATGTTTTGTTACCTTGATATGGACATCTTAGATTTGATGCATTGTCTAATTGCTCACCTCATTTATGAAGTATAAACCTTTTCTATAAGAAATCGAACTACATGCAGGAAGAGATATGGGGTAGGTCCTAACACACTAACGAATCCTTTGTAAGGATGCATTGTGTCTCAAGAAAGTATTATAGTTCTGGCCGGTTCTTTCTCTCAGAAAAGTGAAAGTCGCTATATTTCAACAAAGCCTGAAAGCTACGAGCTTTGCTCTAATTTTGGCAACCATTTCGATTCACCTACATATGTAGGTTCAGCTCCGTCCAGCCATTAACGACTTTTCTCTTCCTTTGTTTCACGTTTTCAGAGCAGAAAAAGGTCTGCGAGGAGCGTGTCCATCGTCGTTGGAAGCCCCTGAGACGTTCATATCTTGATTCACAGGATGGGAGCGGCGATGCTTCATTGGCATTCACGCAATACCTCACAATGTTCTGCAGCCCACAGTCTTTGTGAGGTATGTTGTGGAAATACTCAAATTTGCCCCGTTATGTCCGGCTATAATGGGAGGACTCAATTTCACAGCTTACCAATGCATGAAACGATGAGTTTTTTTGATCAGGTGTGGAATGTAGCGTGCGTCCACGTCTCCTGTACAGTGCGATATTTTCGAACGTTTTGAGAAGTGGCAGAGCAAGTGCAGCTTGGCAGAGTGTCAGTGTGTCGGTGTGGTCTAATGTTGTGCACGAATCATGTTGCAGGGACGTCTTGATCCACAGCCATCTTTGAATCTTTCGCAAATGACTTGATGTTACTCTTTGAAAAAGTTTGATTGGATAGACGGATTAAGAAGCTCTTCGTGGCACCACCCGGATGCTACAGGGAGGTATATCTCCCTCAAAGATAAGTATGGAAATCCCTTCTGGACAACAGCCAAGATGGACAGGCGCATGAGCAAAGTTTTTGATGAATCACTTGATGAGGTTCATTTTGTTGTCGGCAATTACAGCAGGTAAGGTGTCATGCTATGCCGTTCGAAGGACACCCTACCAGCTCAAAAAGTTTACATCTTTCTGTGAATTCTCCATTTCAGAAGACGCTGACGTGCATAATGTACGGCCCCAATGGGAACCTCGAACGCTGGCAACGTTCCTTCATCAAGTACTCGAATGCCAGACGCATTCTTTCCATCTCTAAAAGCTCGACTTCAAAGTGCTACGATACGGCGAATGATTATTTTTGGCTCTGGCACAAAGAACGCATCCTCGGAGCAGCCAAGGAGGACAGCTGACGAGAGAAGGTCATTCATGAATGTCGGTCTCAGCTATGTCGTCTATATTTAGCCTTTCATGGCGCAGCACAGCGTGATCGGACATGCTTTCTGTGACAGATGAAAGTAATCTGGGACGGAGCGATAGATGGGTCGCTGCCGTGTGTGGAGGAACTGCTACACGGCGAAGCAGTGGTCATCGTAGCGAATGGTTGAAGTGCTTCTGCTGCCGTTCAATATCAAACATGCTCAGTACCCCACAAGCATTTACAGATATACTCCACTCTTCGTCCTAATTACGCAAAAGTGGGCTAATCTGATGTTTGTATGTTGTAACGTTGTTTTGCAACAAACAAGCAGCTACACAAGATCCCCTGCACTTGACGTCGTCAAAGACATCATCAAAACCACGGGTAACAGCTGGGATCCTGTATTCTAATTTTGGGGGACAAATCTGAAATTGAAGGGCTGAAGTCAGTTACGCAATTCAAACAAAACCTACGAACCTCACCTTCCCGAAATGTACTTTTCTTCGCTTGGCTTGTCATGATCCACGTTACTAGACGGCTTCAGGTTCAGAAATAGATTTATGAAGAAGCATATTGCAATGGGATCAGATGTAGAAGACGACGATCACATCTTCTCTTTCGGACAATGACGAGCGTTTCGCATAGTTTAGTTTCAGACCATGAATGCTGCCCAGCAAAACGAGACCGAGAAATCATTCCCACCTCTTTCCCATCCGAACTGTAATGCCTTGGCCAGAAAGTGTTTCAAAACGTGACTCCTAAAGTGAGAAAGAGATTTTGATAGCACTATTGATAGGTGCGAGAATGAAGTCGAAGTCCAAAATGAAGTCGAAGTCCAACAAAACTTTACACATATGAAATACACATTCCAAAAGAATCGCCATTGTTATTATCAATCTTTTAATCGTGCCCGGTAAGAGACAGGGAGATTCAGGACGGCTCCATGACTTTGTCCTCAGCCGGGAAGAAGGTCTTTTGGTGGGTCACCTCTTGGGAACCTACACATGCTTGCCGTCGGCTCAAGACCATGAATCGATTTAATATGTTTCTGTTTCGAGACATAACGTTCTGGATAGTTAGTCTCAAATTATTTGAACGCGAAGATATTTGCTCAATCTCTTGAAGAGGTGGAAACTTACGAAACAGTAGTCCTTCCTTGTAAACTCTCGGTTACACAGTCCACATATGCTTTCGATTACTTTGTCATGTACGACGCGTTCATGTTTGCTGGCATCAGACTTCCTTGTGAACGTGCGAGGGCAGCGGGAGCAAACGTACAGATGTTTCTTGTTCCTCCCCGAATGCTTCCGTTCAGTTTGCTGGATCGAGGGTGAGCTATTGGAGGACCTTGCAAAGCTGCTGTGTGACGACTGAGTTCGAGAGAGACTAGATGAATTCCTTTGGACGCCCCGCAATACCTCGTTTATGGAAGGGAGGCGGATGTTCTCTGCAGAACCACGCGATCTAGTCGACGAAGAAGCGTTTTCAGACATTGTTCTTGTCAGCTTAGCTTCGTGCTCATGAGAGGATGTCCTTGCTTGGGAGCCGAATTGATTGCCACTGCTTGATGACGAAGGTCTGCCGGGAGGTACGCGGGAAGATCTGCTTTGTGTCTGATGGTTAGTCTGAGGTGTCCGGGATTTTCCGCGAGAGTCACTGGCCTTAAGAAGTGTGGCGATAGCCGGTAGCGAAAGATTCCTGCGATTCCCAGACATGAAACGGGGAATGAAGCCGCAATCCTAGAGAGATGAGCCAGCGAAGTAATGGGAGTTGTTTCTGAAGCTCCGAGATTGAAATGGTCGCAGGCGTGGTAGGAAACAGAGAAGTGTTCAGCGAGAAATGGAAGGACTCGGGTCCTTAAGGGTGGGGAGAAGTTCAATTACAATTCAGGTGGTACAAGAAGTCACCTGATGCCTTATAAATGGTGGGGCACTGCATTTACGTGTATCTGCGTGTCTAACCATGAGCTCAAATCTTTGTACTTTTCTCATTATTTCGTAGCAGTTGTCTAATCGATCAACGCGAAGTCAGAAAGTGAATGGATAGCAACAAACTTGACGTGAGCTCGGGAAAGCCCACCTCACTCGTCGAGCGCGTGCGTCTACATGGTGGTACGAGCTGGCGAACAGCCTAGGAAATTTAAGTGCGCATATGATCATATCATCCGCAATTTGTTGGGGATACTCACAGGCATGCTTGCTGTTGGAAGGATAATTGCGTGTGTGTGGGCGATCAGGGCTAGTTACCAATATGGGCTTTTCTTGTGGCGAAAGTTCGCCGGGCGACATACTACGGTTTTTGATTGCCTAACGTGAAAAGTTGGCAAACATTTCCCAATTCCAAACAGTTGTTGTCAGGATCTTACGCGAACGCTTCCACCTCGGACAAGAGACGAGACATGATGCGGTACCAATTCGGTTTGTGCTATTTGGAAAATGCTTGTGTTGTTTCGGTGGCGGCGGCGGCAAGGAAGGAGTTGTTGAGTAGATATACTCGCAGCATAATGATTTTCTCGTCGCAAAATTCGAATACGTGTCATTGCCGGATACATAGGAAAGGGGAGGAGTGCGGAAAACGTAGTTCCCCTAGATGCTGCCGGGAGAAAGAAGGGACTTCTGCTCCGAGAGGATCAACCTGAGTGCAGGACACTTGCAAAACGAAAAGTAACGGTAGCTACCCAATACCTTCAGAGGTGTGACCGCGGCAAACATCAAATTTGGTCTGATGGAAACGAGAATGAAATAGGGCTACAAGATGTGTCAACCTCATGCAGCTTGGTGAGCAAGAGGATGGTGACAAGCGAGCTCTCATTGTCGTTCACGCCTATCGCATATAGGGTGTGGCATGCGTGGGAATCAAACACGGGTACGGTTATGAGGCTGGTGACGGGACTGAGGAGATGTTGCAGCTAGAAGTCCAGAACAAACTTTCCCCCTAGCGCACTCGGTTGTGATGGATCCGATGACTCTTGTTGGGACGTTCCATTTCCCGAGAGGGGAACGGCATCAATGCTTAGCAGCGGGGCATATTTGAAACTGCAAACACGAGTGCGACCCAACCGCTCCGACGCCGTTGGCGAATTTCACGCAGTCCACTGTCACCACCTGTTGAGTGGTGACAGCATCTGACATCTGCGCACGATCAGCACTGGATCTGCCCTGGCAGCTAGTGCCCAGGTAGACATGTGCATACGATACAAATCGTTCTACAGAGGTATTCCGTTCAAAATGTACACGTTTCCATCTGCGCGGCATTACACGTTGCAGTGGAGGCACAATGGAGCTTTCAAACGCATATGCGTCGCAAAAATCGACGTCTGTCAGCATGCTTCAATCTGACAGTGTCCCACCCATCTGTGAATCCAGGCGTCTCGCAATGCTGTTCCCTTCCAGGAGCTCGTTAGAAGGATGAATATATTTCTCTTACGCTCAGCCGTACGGTGAGTGCTGGTCCTCTACTCAGCTACGGAATTGCTGTTGCGCTCCATTGATAGCGACTCTATCCTGGTAATGATGGAAATCAAGTCACCGAAGCAGAAACTATTTCGTGCTCAGCATCTGCCCTTCAAACGACATGTACTCGTCTACAAATCAACTGCTGCGTGCAAGAGATGTTTTCTGAAATCTGTGGTATTCGCATTACAAGCACTCTGCATTTTTTTTGATCGTACTGCTCGCTACAGCATTACACGACTGCAGTCTTGAAACAACTCAGCGCCTTACTACTTCTCGAGACGGTACTCGGCAAGCTCCAGCTTGGAGTATTTGCCACTTATTCTGTTGTGGAGAGAGACTATCAACTTGAGTATTGCGTCACAGGCCGAAGCGTGTGTTGCATGACAAATACATTCGATATCGCCTTGTTCCATTCCTAGCACAGAAGGTATGCACCCCCTTTTCCGGAATTATGTCCAAGCGAACCGCGTTCATGATCACAACTTATCTTTCTCTACTGTCAATTTCAGTCTCTCTTCTGGCGTGAGATGCGCTCAGGTGACCTCAATACGTCAAAATGATACCTTCTCACTAGTATTTCGTCCAGTTTTAAGTTGGCAAATCGTTTTTATTCGATGTCCATTGGCGCTCGTCAGTCTGCCGATACATGAGCATCAAAATTGTGTTGTAAACGAGACGAGATGTAAGAAACTTTACTCTTCCACCGAAAAAGTGCAGTCCATTCGCATGAAAAGGTAACCGCGATGCTGGTGCGCTTGGAACATAACAGACCTGGGAAATACAAAGCGATATTCTCGAAACCGGCGTCAAATTCTCCGTCTGCCACTTAGGAAGACGTACATCTACCACCAGAATTCATCACTTTTACCAATCAGTAATTGACTTCCCGTCACGAATTCTATCAAGTTGTGCTTATCATGTTCTTCCAGCAGTTCTGTTGTTCTCACCGTGGTTACAAGTCTGAAACTACGTAATGGACTACCCCAAAAAAGGGTTCTCTGGGGGGCTATAAAAACCCGACTGTCGCATCTGACGCCTTTCTCTCAAGAACACTAGTCTTGATTACTTCGCGCACTCTACCTGAAATCATCATCCGACTCCAGATCACGCCTCCCATTTTCTCACACACCCAGACATGGATAACGGCAGATCTTTCCATCGAAGGAAGAAGTCTTCCAAAGGCACTTCAAGCAATACAAGTTCGAGTTCTACCTCGCATGGCGAAGGAGGGAATGCTTCGCCTTCCTCCTCCTCAAAAATGGGAATCGGATACCTTCTCGATCCCTCTGGATCTGGACCTAAAAGTTCTCCTTCTTCATCTAAAGGATCAATGCCAAGAAGTACTTCAGCGTGGAATCTCGGAGAGCTGCAGAAAATGAACCTCGATAGCATTCTCAACTCTAGTCCAGGACCTAGCAATCTTCCGCCCTCGTCTTTGGATCAGTCCGTTCAATCCCGATATGTTTGTTCTCAGCCGCGATGTGGAGCACGTTTCTCTCTGTTTTCGGAAATAAAGCAGCATCGTTTAGCTAGCCATGGGTTGGAATCCCATCAGTGTATGTACTGTAAAACGGTTCTGGCTCGAGAGGCGAATTTGATGTATCATGTGAATTCGAAACATAAGAGGGCAGGTGAGCATTGGTGCTACAAATGCTCTTTCATGACAGTCGACTTTAGTGCTTTCAAGCATCATATGAACTCTGTTCATGCCACGAGGAAGTGTAGCAAATGTGGAGAAAGAATTCCGAGAGGCAACCAAGCAGAGCATCGGGTTCATTGTCATGCTGTTCATTCACAAGAACACCGAGGCAAAAGGGGTCGGAAGTAGAGATGGAATTCGACCGATGACCTCGGCAGGCAAGCTGGCACTTCTTTCTGTCCTAGATTGAAAACCTAAGATAGAATTACACTTCCACGAAGAGTTGATGAGTAAACATCCTTGTTCCTTTGATATCGTTTTGCTGCGGAGTCTCCATCTGATATGTATTTTGCCGCTGAGGCTCAAAGCTCTCCATATATGAGGTCTATGAATGAGCCTTCCGAAATTCATGAGCCATAGAGAGAATCAGCCTTTCGTAGAATCGGTACCCCCCCCCGTATTTTCGACTCTATGACTACGCCAGATATTGTAACGACTATTACTAATTGACTATAGCAATTCTGTCGTAGTCACTTAAAATAGTCATAGACCTTCTTCTGGTCTTTCACTGATACATAAGACAACCTGCACGCACCGTGAGATGATCTATAGAAATAAAAGCTCTATAGAGCAACCAATTCAACCCGTCGTCGACAACAACATAGATCCATGTAACAGTGTTAATCTTTGCCGACTGTTTCAAGTTTTACTTGGTTAGCCCAGTTCCATTTAATAGGATAGCAAAGAGCTGCATTATCTGCCCAGGTGTAGTGTCAGCGAGCTGCAGATCGAAGACACTATCAGTACTTCAACACCTCCAGCCATGTGCCCTGGGCAAGCACATGAGCGGCCATAGCTCAGCTGGTAAGCACCGTGAGTACTTTTTCCACGAAGTCCGTGACAAAGGTTCGAGTCCTGGCACGGCCACTCCCCCCAATTTACTACACCAGGCCTCTTCTGCCTCCGCTTAAAGGCTGTTCAGTGATCTAGGTTGCCTCGAAGGCAATCAAAGGCAATCGCTACTCTCTGGAACCGTAGAATTGACGGAGACTACACGCACTTTTGTTCATTCTGAGACACAAAGGCTTACGGTATCACAGCAAACTTTGATGCATCCTAGAGCTACAGCATTTCGCTGGACAGTCACTAAAGTAGCTCGCAAAGTTTTAGAGAGCTCTCTGTCCGAAACCGAGTAAAGTACCATTGACCTTTGTCTCGATGGTTCTTGTGACTACTTTTCGACTACAAAAGGGCGACTTCAGCCAAATTAGCATGACTACTTGACTTCTTAGCCGGTCAATATCGTCTTCGAAAATACGGCCCTGCTGTAGACTAAGGCCACAGGTACCGTTGGTGCATGAACAGGAGAGTGCATGTTATCGTTGACAGTATGGTGAGAGCCCTTGTTGAAGTTTAAGGCCCAGCAGCATGCACTGCATGGGTCAGTCGCAGGCAAAATCGGTGTCGTGATGCAAGTTTATGGTTTACAAATTATGTTGGGTATACCCGGGCCCCAAGGTGAGTGTATTTCGAAGGGAGCAACGGATGGCTTTCCTTGCATACATGGAAGAACTTTCTGCTCACGTCATCGTGATGGTTTTCATGTACGCATAGAATTTTACTTTGCCCTTTACGATATCAATATAATCTCGACAAGTTTAGATATTTGATTTGTGCGGGCCGTTTTGGACACGGTCCAAGCGCACAGTTTATGTTGAAGGTGAAAGGGATAGAGGGAGCTTTAACGAGGCGAAGTAAAGGTTGGGCAGGCCTGTGTTTCTGCACAATGCCGTTAATCATAAATAAGATCGTTTGCTCAGATGATGCGTAAAGGTGGATGGATAGCAGAGCGGTTCCCGCCGGTGGCTCAGCAAGACGGAGCGCCGTGGGTGCAGGACGTCGGCAACCACCCCAGCGAGACGCAGCTAGCGCCGCTGGCAAACTACAATCCCGAAAACGCAGACGGCAAGAAGTACCCACCGCCGCAAATTGTGCGCGACCAGCTAGCACCAGGCTATGAGTTCGCGCGCAATGAAGCGCTGTCCATTGAGCTCAACGTGCAGCAGGATGGGCACGTGAACAGCGAGCAATTGTCACACTGGACGACGGATAACGCCTGGAGTGGACGCTTCCCCGCCATGTTCTTCGAGAAAAACACGACGCTTCGCGACAACTGCGTGGTGCAAAGCGTAAACGTGGCGGACAGCGCGGACCGCGACGCGATTCGGGCGGCGAACGTCAGCGACGCCGACGCGCAGCGCTGGCTCGAAGAGGGCCGCGACGTGTACGACACGACGTTTGTGCGGAGCAAGGCGGCAATACGCTACGGCTACGTGGAGATCGCGTGCTCGCTCGGCGACAGCGCGCTGTCGAGCGCGTTTTGGCTCAAGGAGCACGGCGGGCTGCAGCGCGAGGTTGACGTGTTCGAGTTCTGCGCTTCGCGCGCCGACTCTGGGCGCGGCGTGCCGTTCAGCCGGCTGTTCAACATGAACTTGCACAAGTTCGTGGGCGACGAGGACGTGTCGGCGCAACGCTCGGTCGACGTGGGCACGGATTTGAGCAAGCAGCCGCTACTCAAGGTGGGGCTGCTGTGGACGGCCACGCACCTGTACTGGTACCTGAACGACGCCGAGCTGCGCAAGGTGCAGCACAACGGCGAGTTTTGCGACGCGGCCATGTGCATCCAGCTCGACCGCGAGTACCTGTCGTGGTTCGGGCTGCCTGCGGCCGACGACGCGTTCGGCGACTTCGTTGTGCACTACGTGCGCACGTGGAACATGTACGTTGCGCGCGCGTTCTCTGTCTGTCTCTGTCTCTTTCTCTCTCTGCGAGGCTCTCTCTAACCTTAACTGACTCGTGCGCGTGTGCGACGCAGCGTCAAAGCGCCGGCAAGCGAACAGCGAAGCGGCGAGGCGCCGCCGCCGGCGACGTGCCTGCCGCTGTCGTGTCTACCGAAGGTGCGCGGGCGTCGCCGTTCTTAAACATTGGCGGACATCTCCAGCAATCAAAATGAGAAGCGCAGATGAACCAACTTTTCAACTACCGAAAAACTGAAAAATGCCTCCATGGAATAAAGCCACCACCGAGATTTGAACTCGAGACCTCTTGATTACTAGTCAAGCGCTCTACCAACTGAGCTATAGCGGCTTTGATGCTTCGACAACTTTAGAGCGTCATATTTATAGAGAAATATGTGAAAAACTGTCATACCTGCCGCCTCGGTGACACATTGCTACAACGGTACCAAACCTTCCTACACTCTTTTCCTCTTCAGTCTCCGAACTGAAAACGAGAGCAGTGAGAGGAAAAACTCTCCTTCTGTTCCTACTTCAGAATGCAGTTTTTCATATTCTGGTGCGCGAACAGTACGCACACGACACTTTCAAAACGAGTCAACAGAACTCCTGTTCACGACGCAGTTCTGCGCATATCATTCTTCATAACTGCTAAAACGCCCATGTGAAAAAGGGAACTCACTTCGCTCAGTCTACCACTTTCGAAAAGCATTATTGTCGTCCAGATCTTCAGTAGATACCAACATGGCCAGCGCTGTCAGATCTAAACTCAGAATCCGAAAACCTCGAAATCGAACCTCGCTTCGGGCGAAAAAGTCAAACAGGCAAAATGCTGTAGCGAAAGCATTGGCAGCTGGTCATCAAACACGTGCCAATGAGCATTTGTTTTCCCAAAATATCCAGGAGAGGTATTGGTCTCAAACAGAAAAACACAAGTTCATAACCGCATTGTTCACTGTCTCCGCTCCAACGGAGAGGGAAAGGACGACACTCATTGCCAAGGCAGTTGCCTCGCGAAATGAGAAACAGGTGAAGGCCCATCGTCAGAAGTTCTTCATGAGAGTTATCCGAGACGCTAAAGAAGATTATTTTGCGTCCATCATTGGTGAACGACGAGAGCGAACCATTCCACGTCCGAACGGAAGTTATCACCCTAGGCTTGTCTGCATGCATTTGGTTTCTTCAGAACAAAACAAGTGTCATGCTAGAGTATGTCAGAGCTGTCAAAAGCAAGGTTTGCTTAAGAATTCATCTCTTCCACAAGAGTGTGGTCTTTTTCTTTTGGCTAGGGTGGCTGAATTTGCGTCTGCAGCATTTAACTCGTAGTAGCAGTAAAGCACAGCAATGAGTCACATCCTTCGAGTAACCCGTCGTTATGATTCTGAACATGCCGTGCCCAAAAAAGACGTCGTGTAGCCTTTCGATACAAAGAAAACCATACATCTCACAAATCATAGGTCCACCAAGTGTTGCTGTAGAATAAGCATCAGTGCATCATTACCTCCTGAAGAATTAAATTCGTTGCGTCATGAAGAAGTACATGAATGTAGTTAAAGGTTCTCTGTGATGCAAAATCAAAGTCACGCATTTACACACAGCAATGACTTTGCTCTTTTTATCCAAGTCTGCACCGGATGTAATTGTCATCTACGTCTAGTACGGTGTGTGTGGTAAGCAAGTGCTGTAGGTACCAAAATACAATCTGCTTGAGGATCAAGATCAAGATCACACAAAGGGCATGGCTTTGCAGCAACTGAAACGATTTCAATCGTAGGTCGAATTGGAATCATGTTAGCATGAAATGTGATAATTCTTGGCCTTAATTCATGATATTTTTCTCGTCTTTCAAAAACACAGTTTGAACCTACACATCGAATACACGAGAGATCCATTTGAGCCTCAGGTCGGATTTTCGAAGCTGAGGATCGAACTCCATCAGAAGATCACAATCGAACAGGGTTATCGACCTCTGGGAGTAAAACGAAGCTTTGATCATATTAGTCCCGGATTCTAAGTTTTCTTTTTGACAGAGTTGGTGGGGTGTAACCAATCCAGGTAAACGAAGTAGCTTCATGTTCACGTCCATGTGTCCAGAAACGTTCTCCTTCTCAAACTCTTTGGTGGCATCTTTGGCATCACTCTGAAGGAACTTAATATCAGAAAGCTCAGATAGTCTAGAAAGCCCTGTGCTGCGTAACTTATTTCTTCGCTGTTTTCTTTTTCTTTCCACAAATCTTTGCAAGTGAGCCGTTCTATCCTGATGGATTATCTCTAACTTTTCCTGTTTCAATCTTTCTCTCTTCTTCCTGATTTTAACATCATTAGCGGGATTCATCTTCTCCGCTTCAGATTGAACACTTTCTTTCGCAAATCTCTTCGTCTTCGCAGAAGTATTTCGAGTTGATCTTCTCAAGGCCAGTCTTTCATGTCGCAGTCTCAGGAGGCGAGCTTCTTCTACATCTCGATCTATTTTCAGCAGGGTGGTGACACGGTTTCCTTCGGGTTTCTTTGAATAAAGCTCCTGATTCCTCTGACGCATGTTCGAGAACTTCTTCAAATGCTTCAGAATATTTTTCAGACGAATTCGGGCGGCCTTCTCAATGAAGACAAGAACATCTTCATCGAAGTCAATCAATTCATTAGCACAGACAGCTCTCCTGATAATATCTTTAAGCAGACTCTCTTTCAAAGTGCCTTGAACCTCCGACTCGTAGTCTGCGTTAGATTGGGTATTGTCTTCTACGTCAAATAGCTGTTTGTCATTTCTTTCATTCTCTTCGACAAAATCTGTGTCATGAAGCTTTCGTCTCTTCACCGGTCCTTCGTCGTTTTCATTGTCGTCCACCGAGAAATGCTTCTGTTTAGTGGTTGTGTCTCTCATTATGTCCTCTTCTGAAACATTCGCACGACGCCTATTTGCCCAACTTCTCTTCCTAGACTGTATTCGAGCATCCTGAGACTCTTCATTTTGAACTGCTCTCTGAATATCTCCATCGTCATGTGTCACCCCTAGTTCAATGTGGTTTTTGCTAGTTTCATCTTTTTCGGAGAAGAATTCACTGAAAGATGGAATAAACTTGCTCATTCGATATTCTGGAAAGACTGTATAGAAAATATCCACGACATTTCTCTGAATCTGTTCAAGCGTTTTCTCACCGGTTCGAAACTTTTTCCATTCTCGCTCAACATTTCTGATGATGAATTTTCGATACTCATGTTTCTTAGATATGCCACGCGTAAGATCTTTTGCAATGCTCACAATATGTTTAATGTACTCTCTGGTTCTCTTCGCCTCATCCATCGTATGTTCTTGATGGAATCTGAATATTCGGAACGTTGACTCAATTTCTAGAGATGAAATTCCTCATTTAGTTCAAAAAGGCAACCCAAACATCTGCTCCATTCAAAGAAGGAAGCGAGGTAGTCAGCAAATTTGATGTTGCTAGCCGATAAATTCTTATGACAGCCACACTTCCCCATTCTTTCGCATCGCTGGCCTCGCGGTGTGATAATGGAAAGGGGTTTCACATAAAGCTTCTCAGCGGTTGCGAAAGATTCTTTTTGGAGCATCGCCAATCTAGCGGGTGCATGTACAAAGTTAACGGTTGTCAATTTTTTTGACTTTTCACGAAACAAGCATTTATGCAAACGCATTTGCTCAATGCAAACTATTTGTGTACTCACTCTGAAACGTGCTTTGGGCACACTGACCAACTGGATAATATCCATATCCAATCTACAAAGGTGCACATCCATGTCCGTCTTATCCTTGGAACAGTAATCAAGACTACGTATAGCAGACAAATTGTTTCAGTCGGAATTACGTGAATAGCTTCCGCGAACCAATAGGCCCTTTCTCGACGGAACAGATCCGGTTACGATGAAATACCTGAAGACGTTCAAAGAGGATTTGTTTCCAACTAAAGTTTTGTGTGAAGAACGAACACCCTGCCCGACGCCGACGCCACTGTCGACAACAATCTTCTTTGTCCAGACAGTCGCGAAGCGTTCGAAGCATCCGCAGCGTTCGCGATTTGTAGCAGAGTCTGCATTGCGGTGCAGCGGTGCATTATCAGCCGCTGCTCGTTCTGTGTCTCCTTTTCCCCACACACTAAAGATCAGCTCTGTGTCTGGGAAAGACACAAGGCGTAACTTTCGTCCAATTCCAAACGTGAAACGTTTCTAACAGGGTGCCACATCTTTCGAAGCTCGCGGAGAACACAAATACGTTGACAAGTCTTAAACGTACCAAAAGGGGAAGAGAAAGACTGATTTTTCAGAGTGTTGCTTTGTGCAGGTAGTACCTTATTGTCAGCAAGGAAATCAATGTTGCGGTTGGCCAAGGTTTTTATCCATTCTGAATTCAATTGCAACTTCACCTTTAGATAGTATCTTATAATAAATTCGAAATGAATTGGAAATGAATCGAATACGCCAAGTGAGGTTCGTATCTATCGGCGACATTCTCAGTTTTCGCGAACTTCGATCCTCCAATTAACTATCATCGACTCGGAATGCGCAAATAATCGTACTTCGCGTGGAGCTTAAGACGACGCAAAAAGTCAGATTTGCAGCATCACGAAGAAAAGCATCAAGAACATTTTCTTTACTGGAGCAAATGGGGAGCCCCTGATATTTCGTAGAACGCAGGACAAAGTATACAAAGAAACCGTCGTAAAAGTCTCAAAGCGGTGATAGAGAGCAGAGTAACCAGGGTTTGTCGAATACAGATCCCATCGAGACATATTTGTCATGCCGCTCAACGTTCTTCTTAGCAGCAGCAAGACAACTGACCCTTCTTGCATTTCGGCGGGCCGATCAACCAACACTTCGAAAACGAGAATCCCTTACACTGTTCTAAGGCGTTCTCATAGCTGGTACACTTGCATGGGCATGAAATGGGTCTCGGCGGTAACGGCAATGGGATAGGGTCAATAGGATATCCACATGAACGAACAGCGCTATTGATGAGCTCACGAACTTCGACTGAGGAGTCAGGAGTCAGATCACGAACAGCAGCGTGCAGTTCGTAACATGGAAGTTTGGTTAGCCTAGCGGCTTCGTTCATGCTCAGAGAACTTACAGAAACTGCATTCGCAGCTTGAACGTAGACGAACAAGACGGTGAGAATGAAGATCTTGATCATTGTGAATGTTCTTCTCTTGTGGTGGTGGTGGTTGATGGCTTAAGGTGGGCAGAGTGGACGTCTTCCTCCACTTATATAGGGAAAGGCACTCCACCTTAGTTGACTTCGGCGTTTTCTGATGGTCCCAAAAGGACCATCAGAAAGCTCCCCATGAGATTATTGACGGAGATTGTAGGTCAGAACCACAAATAACTGGTTTTGCTGAGTGCGTGTTGTGGCATTGTTGATTTCAATTCAAATATGGTTCGAGCACGTGCTACTCGCCTCCCCGCGGTGTGCCTGGGTCCGAAAGCTTTAGCGATCGGGGCGAAATGAGTCGGCAGATGAAACTCCAACGGAGGCCAACAACCAAAAAAAAATCTTGTTCAAGTTGAAGTCAATGTGATTCCGAATTGGCAGCAAGGTCTTCATTCTCGACTTGACCATAGATGAAGCGAAGCGGCCTCTTATCTTCACTGACAAGCTGCAGCGGTGCTCTTCCGTGGGCTACCGTCGGTACACTTTACAGTCCTGATGTTTTCAACCAAATGTACCGCCGGTAGCCTTATACCCTTGTTAACGACGAAGACGGCTTATTTGACATTTTAGCATTGTAAGGCAAACCCCCTGACCCTCATAGCCTTCGGATAGAGCAGTGAGCAGCATATGAAAGAGTATGGAGTGTGGAGGAGGCAACGATAAGGGTATTAGGTCTTTTCCCCTTTTTTTCTTTCTTTATTGGAGACACGTTACGCTTATTTTCTCGTATCGTGTGGGGTTTTCTAAACACTCCCGACAGCCTCTTAACGCCTTCCTAAAAAGGCAGCCAGTGGCTACTAGCCACCGACTACAGAACTATAGCCGTGTTGCGCACACTGAGAGCTACTACGTAATTATTCTATGCTGACGTTAGACCTCTAAGGTGTTCTCGGTCTGCGTGAGCATTTCGTCACCGATGATTCTGCCTGTTCATCTCTCCTTCCTACAGAGGTACGAACCTCTTCATTCTTCCTCTTGAGGTTATCGGCTGAGGTCTTTTCCTCATTCAGGGTGAGAAGAATTTTTCCCTTCTCCTTCTTAGTCATGGGTATTCTAGATCGATCATTCTAGGCTATAACAGCCACATAGCACTCCGAAGGAATTCTAACTGGCTGCTCATATCTGTCACGGGTTAGTTAAGCTTTCCATATAAGAAGGATCGCATCTTGAACTATGCATATCGCATCGAATGCAACCAGTTGAAGGGCTTGCTCTTTTTTGGCACACACCATCACCGACGGGTACATTGTTATAATCAGTACCGTTAGTTGTTGTCGTTGGCGTGCAGGGCGTTTACGACTGGCTTTGATCATGGCACCCCTGAGCTTGCAGAGAGAGCTTACGAAACAGTCCACCAGCACGGATCGTCATCTCAGGTGAACAGGTGATATCTGTGCTGCTCCGAGTATAACTCTTTTCTTATCTACAAGAGATCTGGGCCCAAAGCTTTGGGAGAGACTATCAATACTTGTTCCCTACTTTCAACCTTCAATACATATCTCTCTCTTTCTGTTTACGGAAACGGATTCCGCTCCTACGCGTGGGTTTGCTCAAGACCCAACGACCTATAATACTCTACATCGCAGCCACTGACCACTACCCCTACACTTACCGAGCTACGACGAGGAAGTATTAGGTATCTTAGGTGTTTCTTGCCGCATTCGTCGCCGACGCTTATCGCCTTCGTCTCTTCCTCTTCATTCAACCTCTAGAAACCGTCGGCTAAGGGGCACACCACGACAAGGAGCTTCAAATGTAACACGCTGACCACTCCAGAAACCATGAGCGACGTCCTTTCCACCCAATCCTCACATCAATCGGCGAAACCGGTAGACTGCCCGAGAAACCCATGTAAAAAACCCCATGCAGCCTCATTTGGAGCTCCCCTTTCTTCCCAGCAATCTGTACCCAACTTATCCCCTAAAATCAAGGGTACAGTGGGAAATATTTTGGGGAACGGCGGTAGGATCTTCCTCCAGTGACCTCTAGTAGTGACCTCCCGCTTATGTGCAGTTAGAGAGGGACAGTGAAGTCTATGAGAACGACCAGCACGCTGACCGATCGCCTAGACGAGTTTAGTGACCTCTCGGATTGCAAACCTTTAATGTTTTGTATCGAGAAGCACTCGCGGCGAGTCGCAAATTGACTAACTCAATGCAGTTCGGGCAGTCTCATCAAGTCTAGGATGCGCTGCACGCCAAAGGTTCTACCCGCACATGCTAGACTGCTTCGTTACGAGTGTTGCGCCATCGATATTAGAGTGGCGTCAATTATTGGTGGGCCACAGTACTAATCTAGGCATCTGAGTCGAGTAGAGGAAGGGAGGTGAAGGACTGCAATCAGACACAACGCGACAATATACAAGCTAGAACTCTACCAATAGTCGCTCTCATTTTAAGGGAGACAAGATTCCTTCCATGAAATGGTGATCTTTGTCATTTGCGTCTTAAGTGCCTTTGTATGCACACGTTCAATCCGAAAACAAAGCGCAGAGCCCATGCTTTGCAACTTGCAAAACATTGACAGCCTGCACCTTACGAGCAGCGAAATCTGTTGATAACCAGCCCGCTCAAGTGGACACCCAATGGATCTGCGCTCGGGTAAGAGACGGAAATCTTGCCTCATAATAGATGAGCAGCTCATTTGAGTTTCCCGTAGACTCCTACGGAGTCCAGATGACAGCTCATATAATCTATGTCAAGGACACCCATAATAAAGAGAGAGAAAGATCCACATCCAATCTTATGCGGTTGCCACGAAACGTCCATGATTTTCTAGACATTGTCTTGACCGGGTGTATCTTGAATTTGAAGACAGACATATGTCTACTACATGTGAAAACATCTTGGTGATTTGATGGGTTATGGAAGAGTAGCTGAGCAAAGGGAGGAAGACCTCAAGCACAGTGAATATACAGCGAGTTCAGCATGATTCAACTCATATCTTTTGCCCTGGTTTTAAACCTTCTTCTCGATGGCTTTCGTGTGGTTTACTCACACGGTACAAACAAGGAGTTCAACATCTCCCTACCTTCAAAGGTGAGGACAATCGTCCAACAGGAACCGCATCCATCCCTGTTCGGAAATGTTTCCGTAACACCGGCTCCTTCCCCAGCTTTTCATCCTGGGGTCCACCCCCGCATACTTTTTGATAAACAGGAATGGGAGCAAATGTTATCTCGATACGCTGACCCAGCAGTGTTTGATACGGCGGGTTCATGGTCACGACATATCCGCTTAGTCTCTTCGTCGTATGGAACGAATTCTCAATTTCTCATTTCCTTGGCAGAAATGGAACGAAAAGGAGAGACTTCAGTGTATAATGGAGACGAAGACTACACTCAGTTGACGATATCGCAACGTGAAGAGCTTGAACCGCTTGCAGCCAAGATCATGGAATCCTCTGAAGGTAACTATCAGAGCTTTTTTGTTTGTGCTCTTTGGACCAGTGTGCAGGAAAAAGTTGTTCAACAGGGAACTGCTTCACCCTTCACAGAGACAACGGTTGAGGATTGCATCCTAGCCACCGTCGCTTGGGCGAAAATACTCCTCGCTCATCGAGCAGTCAACTGTGGCGATGACTGCCCGACGGAATCAAGTGGTGAGCGATCACATCTGTGGGATACGAGTCGCAGATATGAAGTGTCCGACGACTGGTATGCTGCTAGCTTCCCAATGGCTCTCACCCTTGATGTGTTGTTTGAGAGGTTTACGGACGCACAGAAACGCATTGTCAGAAGCGCTATCGCCCTATTCGTTCATAAGAAGGCTTCATGGGGTTCTACCGTCGTCAGCGACCGCTTTTCCCCAAATGCGGTGCTCCATCCTCATCGTATATTTAGCAACTGGGCCATGTACCACTCATATCTGTATCTGGCAAACCTCGTTCTCGAAGGTGAGACTGACTACGATGCCTACACTTCCGCTGTATTATCCGAAGCGGAAGAAACGGGGTTCAATGTTGGTCTCAACTTCCGGTTTTCGGCGTTAATTGACGCATACTTGAACCATTCAATATACCCCGATGGAAGCACGTTCGAGGATGGATACACTTACTTCATCGCACTTCGAGAAGGCAGTCTGGGTCTTTTGGCAGCACACAGAAGAGGATTGAATGTGTTCGACACCGAAAGATTTCGGGGATTGATTCACAACGCCGCTCAGATGCTTGAACCATGGCACTGCGGTCGAATCATGGGGCATTCCTCCGGCGGAGGACTGCTTTATCCAGCTTGGACCTCCTTGTTCAGATACATTTACCCCAAAGGCCCTCTTTCCCAGATGATCTGGAAGCATAGAATGGGACAAGAATTCCGGAACAACAACCCATGTCGCATTCAATGGTTTCAGGATCTGACCCCAATGCTGCTTCTCGGAGGTGAACACGGTACAACAACACCTGCATCTTCACCACAAGGTTTGGGGGAGTACTTGGAACACTTTCCGTTATCTTACTATTCTGCTCGACGGGGGCTTCTTATAGCCAGAAGCAGTGGAGATGAAGATGCGATTTATATTCATTTTGATGCGCGCCCTGATTCTTTCTTTCCCGGTCACGACAATGCTGATCGGGGGTTGTTCACTTATACTGCGTACCGAAGCACATGGATTGATGATCATTGGTGGAAGGCAAACCTGGATTCCAGGAGGCACTCTCTGCTCCACGTTGACGGTCTGGCTCAAGACGAGAAAGCACCATCTGTGCGAATGATAAAGAGAGAAGACGACGGTAATGAAGTTATTGCAGCTGCCGACTTGCAGTACGCGTACAACTTCCAATGGGCGCGCAACTGGCCAGGTAGTAGTCCTTTGCGGCAGTACGTAAACGTATACGAGACAGATGGAACTCTGAACAGAGAGTTGGAATGGTTTACTGATGCCGAATATGGACAGCCTTTTCACTTTGGCTGGCCGACGGAGGACGACGGAGCGGATCTTGGGTTTACCAGAGAGCAGTTCAGTCTGCATGGAGACCCTGATGTTGGGTTCAGGGGAATGTGGACATGGCGCAGACCCTATCGAGAAACCGCGTTATCATGGATGGTGCGATCGGTGATTCTGAAGCGCAGTGAAGTAGATCACGGCTACTTCATCGTTGCAGACTCAGTTGCAGTTTCTGGAGTGCCCGCAATGAACACATTCGAATCTTACTTGATTCTCGCCGAATCCGCCATCGTGGACCATAGCGCGTCGTCATGTGCAGGAAACAGATGCAAAATCGTATTGACAAACAACGGAGAGGCACTGGTAGATGTGCATGTTCTTGCAAAAGGGAACCAGCTATCATACCGCGTTGAACAATACATGTCCGAAAGGACATACCGACGAGTGGTGGTACGCAGCGATCGTGAGCAGAACGAGGAGATGTGGCTTGCACTGCACGCGCACATTGGCAGCGACACAAGCTTCGCCATATCGCGAGTGAGCAACGACGTTGTGAGCGTTTCTCACGGTGGGCAGGCGAATTACTACACGGTGCATGCTGAGACACACGCCGCAGAGCGGACGATTCCGCCTAGCCCATCGGCTAGCGCGACGGCGAGTGCGATCGTGAGCGCCTCACCAAGCGCGGCATTAACTCCTTCGTTGAGCGCGTCATCGAGCGCATCGACAAGCGCTACAATGAGCGTGTCTCCTTCCATGAGTGCGCCTCTTTTCCCAACGGTTTCGGCGAGTGAGGCGCCATTCGCAAGCGTTCCTGAAGAAGAGTTCCGAACAGTGCGGCCAAGTGCGAGCCAGTCTCCTTCTGTGCTGCCACCCGATGAGGCGTTCGTTTCAACATTCCCGATCGCGATCGTGGCGCCGATGGAGGCGCTAGCACTCAAGTTCGGCAAAAGACGCACGGTGGGTGCATCGCGCATGGAGACGGATCTATCTCATTTCCTGCACGAAACGGATGCGGAGTACCAAGTGGTATTCAAGCTGTTCGGGCGCTCCCGCCGCAAGCGGCAGCTGGACGTACTCTCGACATGTTCGAAGGTGACGATTGGAACGACATCGCTGGCGCTGTATGACTGCGGTGAAGACGAAGTGGCGGACGAGAACTACGCGGCGCGGCGGTGCTCCCTGGTTCACGTGAGTGGCGTCAGCGATGTGTGTGGTGAGCGGAAAACGAAGATGAAGCGGCGGCTGACGCTGCAGCGGCCGTACTTCCTGGCGGTGTCGGTCGAAACGGACGGGCTGGAGCCGGCGCAGGTGCAGGTGCGGCACAGGATACGCGGCGGCAGCGGCGCGGCCAGGCGCCGTCAGGCTCGGCGGAGCAAGAAGCGCAGGTATAAGTACACTCGGGCGCCGCCCGGTCGGCACGAGAGCGGTGGGCACTCCTTGGCGTCTGTGGTCTAGGGGTAAGATTCTTGCTTTGGGTGCAAGAGGTCCCGGGTTCGATCCCCGGCAGACGCCCGTAACCGTTCGCGGCTGTTTTTGCCAGCGGCGCACTATGCCGCTCGCGGCGGCGCACTATGCCGCTCGCCGTTTTGCTTTGATGGCCCCAACAACGGCCGACGCCACGAGCTGCAACGCTGCGCGGCAACGAGGTTTGCGCGCGTGGTGCAGCGCGCTGCAAGCGCAGAGCAGCGCGTTTCGCTGCTTCGCTTCATCTCCCGTGGACAAACCGCCGACGTTCCGCCAACGGTCCGCCGCCGTGCCGCACCCCGCCACGGTGAACATACATAAATGCGCTACGCTCTACCCAAAGCGCGCAGGGAGCGCCGCCGCTCTCCCACGCACGCAAAGCTCCATTGCTCACTGCCCCCACCATGGCCAAGCACGCCCTCGTCGTCGGCATCAACTATATTGGCTCCTCCCAAGAGCGTAAGTATCCCCCACAGCCCCCCGTCCGTCCGTTTCGTCGGCAACACCCTGCTAACTTCCCGTTTCTGTAGTCAAAGGCTGTCTCAACGACGCCGAAACAATCGCGTCAATCCTGGTCAAGAACGGCTTCAACGTCGATGCGCTCTCAGACGCACACCCGCGCTGGTACCCCGCCGAGTACGATCTCATCCTCATGAGTCTGGAAACGCTCGTGCGCAAAGCCCGCCCGGGCGACCACGTTGTGTTCTATTTCTCAGGCCACGGCACCCAGGTGCCGACGAACGACGTCAACGAGGCAGACGGTCTGGACGAGGCCATCCTCACCTCCGACTGGCGAGGCATCACTGATGATCAGCTGCGGTCTTACTTTGCGCGTTTTCCGCCGTCGGTGCGCGCCACCGCCATCATGGACTGCTGTCACTCTGGCACCCTGTTTGACGGCACGCATCGCATCATACACGGCGATAAGTTGAACGATGTGAACCGTCCTTCCGTGCCCACGCCGTCATTCTCTGGCCATCAGGTCGATCGCTTCATCCCGTACAGCGTGCTGAAGACCCACACCCGCGTCGAACGTTCCTCTTCGCCATCAGCGCCAAGAGACGTTTATGTGCCAACACCCTTGAGTAACAACCGTGACGTGTGCGTGTTGATGACCGCATGTCAGGCCAACGAAAAGTGCAAAGACGTGCAACCGGAAAACGGCCCTGCGTTCGGTGCCTTCACAAAGGCCTTGGAGATCGCTTACAAGACTAACACCACTGCTAGGCACCAGGACCTTGTCCTGGACGTTAGAAAGCTGCTGCTCCGTGCTGGCTTTTCGCAGAACCCGTGTCTTGAATGTGCACCAGTTCTTGCCCACGTCCCCTTCCTTCCCTAACTATGGCGTTCTCAGCGTAATCTCTTTTGTCTACAACTTTGTAAAGGCCTTTTCGATATGCTTTCGATTAGGCTGAGCCGCTAGTTTCTCGGACTCTTTCGAAGCAGCCCGACACGTGCGTAAATTTCTCTCTCCAGGACGAAGCTCTGTCGAAGTGCACGAGCATGACGACATCGGCAGCGTCTTCTCCCATCGCGTAGAGCGCGAAGGCACCCGACTGTGCTGGCGCTATATCAGCTTCCCGGAGATACCTCTTCTGATCTAAACTAAATCCTTTCTACTGTAAGTCCTTACAGAAATAAGCATCTGCTTATTTCTGTAAGGATTTACAGTACAGCAACATTCGAAGATAATATTATTATCTTTATATTGCAGCACAAGTATTACATTAATGAGCTACAACGACAAAGTAACAGGTAGCCTGTAACACTATGATGGTTGAGTCTGGCCTTCCTCGATGGAGGGGAAGGCCGGCTGACGCTCCTTTAATACAGATCTTGTAGCAGTCTACAGATGTCTACAACTATCCTACAAGATGTCTACTGTCTCTGACTGTCTCGTAACACGTCAGCTACAAGCCAAGCACGGTGATCAGGCGTGACTTCGGCTTGTAGGCTGTCCTCTGTGTTACATAGCCTTCCTATCTATCCTAGAGATGGTTTCGAATACAAATCATTTTGTCACCGAGAAGTATCCGCCATTTATACCACAAGGCTTCACCCGGGAGCAGGGCAGTGTATAAAAGCCTCCTGGTTGTAATGCAATGGGCTAATGCTCAAGATCAGGTTAGTCTGGCCGTTTTACCAGGAATGGCGCAGGAGGAACGAATGGTGCAGAAGAGACTGCGGGAGTGGGTAAGCTGGCTGACTATGGTACTACACAGGAGTTGAAGAACGTTGGCCCCTATAAATCGCTAACAAAAGTTTGCCAACCGACGAATGATCATTCGATCTGAGGTCAAGGAGAACTCCTCCCTTCTAGTTAGAAGTCTAACTGCAGTTCAAGGTCCCTGAAGTCACGGGCATGCAAGTTGCACTTAAAGAATATCGTGTAAGCCTCTTTCGTTTATATTCTTTACATACCTATGTCCGTTTCACTCCGCTTTGATAGACTGTCACCTGTACGATCCAGCTTCGATTGTGATTGATTCTGTCCTATTTGGAATCCTTGTACCAAAGGTATTGCAGAACATCATACGGCATTGCTGATATTGACGTCACCATTTCATCACAAATGTTTGCAAATGATGTCGATGGTCCATTGTACTCTCTTCTCATTTCTGCTTCCTACTGGGGGCTGACAATTGGTACTGCTTTTCTTTTTCGAATTCTCCTTTCAAAACCAATGGACTCTCACTCATCCGGATGTTTCTGCTTGCCAATGCCTCGTGATTCCGCATCCGGATTTCTCTCTGTCAACAGAAGTATAGGAACTCCTCGACTGGCAATTACGTCCTAGTTACCAACGGTGCACATAAAGAGAGAGAAATGCATGAATGAATGAGATCCCGAGATTACGAAAAGAGTTCACCGTGGCTATTGAACTCCCAAGCCTACTTACTTCAAATGCTATGCATTACAAAAAAATGCATAATGCACGCGATCTTGGCTTATACAGTAGACTTACACCGGCTCAATCGATTCCATCCACACCACCTGTCTCCTTGACGGAGAATTTGTCACACAAGTCGCATCCGATTCTCGAACGTATTGAGATATACTTTGCCTTGAACATGTATTCGGTGTTGGGCCAGTTACGTATCGCATTGGTAAGCATATCACACCTGAGCACTGATGCGTGGCATTGCACACTGCTAGTTCGACGGCCTTATGTAATCCACGACAATCAATCTATGCATCTGAATTCAAACCCTCGGCAGTGGTAAGAGACAGCAGCTGTCATTGTTAAATCTGTAGTCTCGAGCACCGTGCAACAATGTGATCTACGCGTAGTGTACTCATTCATTCATTCATTCATTCATTCTGCATCCTTCCAGATGACACCTTTCTCTGTGTAACCGTTGTACCAATCATCGCATCGCAGCTGCTGAGGTCAGCTATTTTCTACAATGCTGGATGTACGAACATGAACTGTCCCTAAGGTGCCGTTAATGACACTCGACCCTGGGTGTTTTCGCTAGATGGTGCTGTTCAACGGGTGCCCAATTTGAGACACACGTGGTTGTGGGTAGCAAAGTGACTAGAATCCAATTCAGCCTGCTTGGTTCGCAATGGGCTTACGTTGAGCTGTAAACTACATCCTCGCAGGGTTTGAGGCAAGGAGGGTATCACGTCAGCAATGGCACGATTGACGTGGATGGAGCCCAACGGGTTTTGACGCAGTGGGGGTAGACGTCAACGATGGTATGATTGACGGTGGTGCCACCCAACGAGCTCCATCACCTTTAAAAAGACGTCTTCGTTGGTATACACCCGATGTCTAACTCCCCTGCTCGGACATTCGGCACTGACCAAATTTCTATTCTACATCTTCTGTTTCGCTCTCTTGCAGCGAGACTCACAAGTGATATACAATTCTACATTTCTCACCGTCAAAGATCAATATGCATACTCGACTGCTTTTCGGTGTACTCGTAAGCTTGTGTCTCTTTGGCAACGTTATCGGCGCTGATTACGGATCATGTGTATGCAAACAAGGAGGAAGGGGATCTGGAAGAGGTGCAACAGCAGCTGAAGCATGCACAAAAGCAATGAAGAAATGTCCTACTACGAACAACTGTGTGCGAGGCTACGTTTGCAAAGGCGGTGCAGGAAAGGCTCATTGCCGCATCCTTCGCAAAGTGGTGAAGAAGAAGGTGGATGTGCAGCGTAAGGTAGTATGGAGAATGGTGAAGGGCCGCCGCGTGCGCCGAGTGGTAGTGCGACGCGTAATTAGATTCCGCTGCAATGTTGTGTGCAAGTCCGATGGTTTCGGTTCGTGCGTGAAGCCTGGTGGACGGGGAGATCCTCATCTTGTTGGGTTTGACGGCAAGAAGTTTGACTTCCACGGAGTGCACAACAAGTTCTATGCGCTGTTCGGACGCTATGGAGGAGACCTTGTCGTTACCAAGATCCGATCAGCCAGACGTTGGGCGAAGAATGGAATTGAGAAGACGTACTTTGATCAGTTTGGCATGAGACTGAACGGGGGAAAGGACGAGTTGGCAGTGTCTCTGGTCGAGGACGGAGCAGAAAGTGGGAAGTGGAAGACTGAAGTGGTATTGAACGGGAAAGTCCTCTCGGGTGACAAACGCTTCGATGACTCAGAGATAGTGCTCAGCGACGAAGACGGTGCAATCAGTGTTCGAAGTGCTGAAAATGAGTATATTGTTCGCGCAGAGAAATTGGACGAGGAAGAACGTCGTCATTTAGATATTGACGTGACGCTTGTCAATGGGCCCAAGGCGGAGCACAAGTACGTTGGCATTCTGGGAGTAACGCTGAACCGAGCGATGGGGCGGGAAACGATAGAGGAACTCGGGTACGCGGCAAGAGATGTAGAGCTGGAGGCAGCGATGCGGCATCGATTTGAAGTGGAAACTTTGTTCGCCAAGGTGGGTGATAATGACGTGACGCTTTCTGGGGTGGTAAGAACGGCGGACGCGCTACCAATAAGGATTGTCGGAGGTAAGAGCTGGAAGGCGATGGTGCGCTCGAACTAATGGGCGACGGCAAAAGACGGCGAAGTGGCCGCGACGGATAAGCGAAAGAGCTAATGTAGACCAGCAATCGATGTGTTTGCAGGACTATTAATTCTTCAAACAGAAGGTTCGAACTTTTGAACAGTACATAAATGATCTGTCCGTGAAAGAGTAAAAATTCGTCCAATACGTTACTCTCGAGGAGGGTCGAACTCCTGACCTCCAGCATGTTAGGCTGGCGCTCTAACCAACTGAGCTACGAGAGCGCTGGTGTACTGTGGGCAAAGGTTTAAAACTTTATACCAAAGCGAATGGGATGTCGGCGTGGCCACGTCCACGACGTGGATTGATCCCAAGTCAGGTTTGACTTGCTGACTGTGCGCAGCCTTCTGCATCGGTGGACAGATGAGCGCGCCATGGCGGTGCAATTGGCCAACAGGTGGTCGCCAAGCACTGCAAGCGCGGCCAATGGGCGGTGCCGCTTCACATGTGCCACGTCAGCGCCGCCCTTCCCCGTTTGCCAGCATTTTGTACATGCGTCCTTTTTGTGCTCTCGGCGCATTTGCTGTCGCTACGTGCAAGTAGCTAACCTCAACGCTTCTTTGTCGTGACTTGTTTCCTCCGTGCGCTCCCGGTTGCCAAACTCTTTTGCCACTTCTACGTCAGGCTCTGTCGCTGCGCTTGACGCCTTTCAACGGCAGAATGCGGTCCACTTCGTTGTACGTCTGCTCATTGCTAACCACTAACTCACGCCCACCCCAACATCCTTGTTGTGCCAGCATACTTTTGTCACCAGAAGCCCATAACCACTCTCCACGTTCATCACTGCTCTCCCTCACCGTGGCATCACCGTGGACGCGTGGGGCCAAACTTACAGAATCTTGCCCCACCTTCTTCCTCGCCAACGTCACTTGACTATCGTAAAGCATGCAGCCATCAGCCTCTGTCTCACTTCAGTAAAGCGTTAGCCTCCATGGCTGCTCTGGCTTCCCTTATGGCAGTCACCTTGCTACCGTCAGTCCTTTGCTTCGGATGAAACTACACGATTTCCAGGCAAGTACATCGCTATACTCCCCATTCTATCACCTTCAGTGTACCAAACCCTCGAAACACGCTGCCCATTTCGTTCATAAAAGAAAACTCGCGCTTCCGCTCTCCCGGTATGGTAGATCCTCACCGCGAGTCACGTGCTTTTGCCTGAAAAGAAATACACAAAAGCGTCTCAATACTACCGTCGAATATATATCTTTCGGCTTTGCGGTCTGTCTTGCCACCCGAGACTAATATACTATCAATGCAGTGGAAATTTACGTACGCTTAACTCGTACCTGGACCCTTCGACACAACAATATATAACGGCTTCCTTCCCTGCATTATCTCTCCATTCCTCCTACTCGCATCATCTTTCCACCGGTCAGCTTCAAGACCTAGCGGCTCTATCGATCAGGCAGCATCCACTACGTTCCTCCACCTGTTGTTCACTTGGTATCAAGCCATGGCCTCAACCCCACCAAAACATTCCAGTTCGTCGCGAGGCTCTCAAAAGCGAGACGGTCGCAACCCAAGCAAGAGGACATCTCCGTCGAAATCCGGGAAAGCACGCTCATCGGCCGGTTCATCATCGTCACATGCAAGACAGTTAGCCTCATCATCATCGTCATCTTCATCGTCCCCGTCTCGACAAAAACATGATGACCACATCCCGTATAGTCTGAAAGATGCGCCTGCCGAATTACGCCCGGCCATTAAACGGAAACAGAACAGAGAACATGCCAAAAGAAGCCGTGAACGCAAGCGAGCAGAAGAAGAAGAAATGGTTCGAAAACTGCAGTTGAATGCGACGCGGATCCAAATGCTGGAGTCCCAAGTGCAGATTTTGACAGAAGAACTATTTCATGAAGATAGGCAGGCTGCAAGTGGCAGCAGCAGCAGAGATGTTCCGAGCTCTCCAACGACAAAGCCAGGATTCTACGGCGATCCATTCTGAGGCCCAATTTTTGCCTGTAGAAGAAGAGGAGACGATTTTTTGGTAGAGTATCGTTGGCTGCTACGTTTGGAGAAGAAGCGGCATAGCACCCAATCGAAGAAGGCACGTGCTCGGTAGATGCTGGGTGTCGCCAGCGTGATGCTCCGGGAATCTGAGCACTGCTCGGGTGCAACGACATGTACGAAGGTACTACTCTTAGTGTCGGGCACAGATAATGATTCCATCAAGTGTCATACGAAGAAATTTTTGAATACTAAAGAATGAATTGTGTTAAACCTGTTTACCCATCGGGTTGAGCGCTCCACTGTTGCTGACGTTGAGATAGTATGTTGAATGTCATTTTGTTGCCACATGGGTGATTTCCACATGCCTGCCGTGACGTAAAGCTTCATGTAGATTGATTGTGCGAAAACTGTGCTCACAATGATGCGCTTTTCGAAGAGCGTATGAGACGTACGCGTGCCACCGTTCATACGTAATGGCTCTGTCAACTGCCGTTACAAGTCTCAGCTACGCGTTCGGTGGAATTAATTTCATCGACTTCTGTCTGCGACAGCATCAGGCTCTCTATCAAGCATCATGTTAAAGAAGCACTGTGTGCTCCCTTCTGAAGAAAGAAAAAACAGAACATGTATGCCTGTGCTCGCATCGTTTCAAACTTGTTCGTGGATGTTTGCGGGGGGTGAAGCGACGTCGGTGTCGACTACGTCAATGCTAATCTTTTGTGCGGTTCTTCTTTACTGGCACTTTTCCAAGCATACCCTTATCTTTGGAAGCACAGCCCGCCGATGATCTGGCAGCGAGTGGTGGTCTTACGCGCAAGAATCATCAAGGCTTGTCATGTGCTTGCAAGCTTAGCAGTTGCGAGAGTTCTGTGAGAAGCTGGAAGCTCCAGCCTGGAATTCTGCTGCTCCAAAACGATATAAACTGCGAAACCTCACAGGTTCGTACATAGTGTCTCATTGGACACGATATACTGTACAATGCTGGACACTGGCCAGCATTGTTTGCCAGTGTACAGCATTGCCAGGTGTTACCCGCAAAGATGTACCGTGTGAGGTGTGCGTCTCAGTACAACGATGTATTATTGGATAGAAGTTTCCGCGTGGCCACGTGTACAATCGGCTACACGTACATTGTGGTTGTCAAGATTGAGGAGAAGCGTTGCATGGGGCCATCCCGGAAGACGACGAGCTTTTTGCTTTTTCTTTGAAATCCCCTCGTTTGCCGCGATTCTCCCTCCGTGACTTGCGTTAACTCGCACCCTACACCTGCAGCAACATCTCGTTCAGCATCTCTGGTCTCATGAATCTGTTAACACGTTACTCTTGCGTACTCTTGCTGACAACGACATTTAGTATTCTCATTTTTGGTTGACAGTTCCCGTTTGTTGTCACACCGTTTGAGTGTGTTCACCTGGTCGACACCTTGGAATTTGTCTGCGCTTTCGAAAAACAATTTCATATCTTTAAATCAACATTTGCAAATGCTTTTCGAAACATGCATTTTCTCGTCTGCACGTCCTCCATTGACCGCCCCTTCCTCTCTTTCCTTCCACTGCCGCCTTACACTCCGTATCGTTCGCAGTAATTATTGGTTGTTTCAACATGCGCATATGCACTAGTCATTCCAGATTAAGCATTGAAACTCTAATCGTTTGAATTTGTCATACCGTTTTCAAGTCTGTTCGCCAGACCGGTATGACTTCATCTAACCCTTTCCATTACACGCACCCTACTGCAGCATGATTCGAGGCACATGAGGCAACATTGTTGCTATCTTGGACATCGCATGTCCAATCCAATGCGCTCGTTTCCTCTGTCTGTGAAAGTGACGCCGCGTGAATGTGCATACTTGCACAAGATAATCTCACGATACTACTGTAACTTCCTAATCCCCGAACAAAACCGACGTGTAGACAAGCTCGGGTTCATAGTTCGAAGGTTATACAAGGGCATATCTAATATATATTCAGCGCGCGGGCTTTTGGTTGCTCATCAACATGATGTCGGCGAAGCCCTCTCCCCATATCCTGAATTTCCCCCGTTCATGTCTGTTCTCAGCAAATTTGGTGGTACTATCGCAGGGTACCAATTCTACATCAGCATCATGCATACAGGTCTTGTCCAGCTTTGTGTCTCTGCCATTTCACTTCTTGTGTAAGATGCCACTTGAGTATGGTTTCATCTCTTCAACAGCGCTGCTATAAACATTTATGCCCCATTTCGATTGTTTTGAGGCGACATTTTGTGTTCTACAAAAACCCACATTATATCAAAATTTCATATCAAAGCGATTTAAAGAACCTACAAGTCCGCGTGTCTATGAAGTTACTTTCGTTATCAATGGCACGTCGGAAAGTTTTTGTATGGTTGTGTCTTTTGGGTTCAACCTTCATTTCGAAGCAAAGAATCGTTGCTCACGTGCAAATTCCTGTTTGAATTGTTGTGACAAACCCCATGCAACTATGCAAATACAGATCACCGCAGTTTTAGGAGATCATCATGTCTTGAATTCTCGAACTACATGTCTTGAATTTCGAACTATATGTCTTGCGTTTGGAACACATCGAACTACAGCAGTACCCTTGCTTAAACTACCGTCGTACCTCACGTTATCAACGCATAAATTCTCAGGGAGTGTTTGAGGCCGTGCCATACGAGTGTGCAGAAGGTTATAGTCCAAAAGACATCAATTTCGAAATGAAATGTTTAAAACCCTCAACACGTCATCCTCATCTCGTTTGCCATGACGAGACGACACCTAAGTTGGGCGAGTTGATTATGAGACGTTCGCATTTTTCGGCTGTGATCCCTGGCGGCAATAATGTAAGTCAAGTCCGTGAGTTTAACGGAGTGGTAGTTCCCCATACTCTTATATCAGGTACAAGATACCAAGGTTTTGCTTCTCACTTGTGGACGCCCAATGAATATGCGATAAACTTGGTAGCGTACAGATGCACACTCAAAACCTCTGCATGCTGGACCAACATCCTATCAACAGTTTGATCTTTTTGTTCTCATTCAGAAGCCAAGGGCATATGACAATCTCAATCTCTGTTTCTATTCGAGGCAGAGGAACATTGATAGATTTTTGTTACGCTTTGAATGCCTAAGATTGATGTCATGCAGACGTGCTGGATCTACGTCGACTTTGATTAGTTCTCCAAATTCAACGCCTTGTGTAACACGCTACTCACGAACTCCTTTCGAACCCAACTCATGAAAGGGAGCTCCAAAGTAACATGTGGAACCACAGTTTGACGCACATAAAACCCAACCCTCTTCACCCATTTTGTTCCTGACCTTGTCCATCCTCATCGTGCATTCCTGCTCGCACTCATCTCCTGTAACCATGAAGTTTCTGGTCTTCGTTGCCCTCTTCTCCTTTGCTTGGTGCTCTGTTGTTGACAATGAGATCTCCGAAGTTTCCGTGCACAGTGGAAGGTACTACCTTGAAGAATGTGACCATTGCTCCTCTGATAGCCAATGTCGCACCTACAAATGCTGGGGTGGGAAATGTGTCACCGGTGAGTATTCTTCGTTGAGAGGATGCGGATTCCTCGCAGAGTGTGAAGCATGTAGGTCGGACTTTGATTGCGCAACCAAGAAGTGCTGGAATTACAAGTGTGTCTTCGAGAATGATAAGGACAAATGTTTCAAGAAGGACGAATGTGACCACTGCAGTCGAAACTCAGAATGCAAAACCCACAAGTGCTGGGCAGGGAAATGCGTTAGGGATGACTTCTCATCTCTCAAGAAATGTGGATTCTTGGGCGAGTGTGAGACATGCAGCTCAGACTTCGATTGCGCAACCAAGAAGTGCTGGAATTACAAGTGTGTCTTCGAGAATGATAAGGACAAATGTTTCAAGAAAGATGAATGTGACCACTGCAGTCGAAACTCAGAATGCAAAACCCACAAGTGCTGGGCAGGGAAATGCGTCAGGGATGACTTCTCATCTCTCAAGAAATGTGGATTCTTGGGCGAGTGTGAGACATGCAGCTCAGACTTCGATTGCGCCACCAAGAAGTGCTGGAACCGCAAGTGCGTCTTTGACACTGATGCATCTCGCAGAAAGTGCTTCAAGAAGAAGAACTGCGAAACATGTTCCTATGACGATGAGTGCGAAAGCTACAAGTGCTTCCTAGATAAGTGTGTGATATGGCGAGATGCCGATTCGATCAAAGAATGCTTCAGGAGAGACTTCCACCTACCGCCTAGGTACAATTTCCACTAGATAATCTGTCTTCAACAGTAGGAAGCTGGGATCTGAAAGGCAATGCTTTTGTTTCTTCTTCTTCTTTAGCATGGTCGACCATGCTCTTTAGTTAAATTCTTCATTCCCTGCGGGAGTGTAAATCAAATGCTGTTCCTTTTCGTTTTGCCCAGTAGAAGAAACTAGGAGCTGCGTTTGGAATTTGAGGAGAATCTACTCCGGTACTATGCTGTACTTTGTGCAATAGGGATGGCGAGGGGGCGGCTCATTCCTACGCTTGGGGCCACTGGCTGCTGGAAGAGATGACTGTTGGTCAAAACAGAGACAGGACGGCCCTGCGGTCGCACGTAGTCGCGGTGGGCAAAATGAAAAGGCACGAAGCCCTCAGGAGATTCTCCTGGGGATTGCCTCCGGACACTAGCAGACTACTGCTGTGTCCGGGTATTTATTATGCCTGACTCAGGCGAATGCAGAGGATTGTCCTCCGTCGTGGGTCGCACTTGCACAATTCTCTGTGCGTGCACCCACACAACTACGTACGCAGTTCCTATTACGGAACTGATACAAATCAGTGTTGAATTCTCCCAGCCATGCAGTGCCTACACTGCGTAGCCATCAACAATGACCTGCTTGATCGCGGAGATTACCGATCAGTAACTAAGTCGATGGAGACAGGAAGCTCTCAGACACGCATTTTTATTGCCTTTTTCGCGTTTGGTGTTGTAGAAGCATCTAGAAGCTTATCAGAAGGAACTAGAAACTACTTCTTTCCAGACAGTTCTAGAATGTTCAATAGAACATGTAAGTAGAAACTTTTAATGCGTAATGATAGAAACTCTATAGAAATCTAGAACACTATAGAACTTTATTGAAACAGTATAAAAGAGAAGAAGTGAACTCCAGTTTGACAGAAGATAGAAGTCAAGCCGAGTGTCAGTGATCACAACCACTTTTGTGTTTTATCCTAAGCGCTTTATCTACAACATTTGGGGCCTTCGCTGACTCAATCGGTCCCCCACGTAAATGAATCATTAAGAAAATACGAAGCGTCCACGATCATCGAAGTGATATTTATCTTACACAGTTACGGGCACCTCACTCGTATTTTCTAGAAATTGGGATACCACAAGTACTCTTCGTACCATGCTCCCTTCAGGGACAGGAGGAGCAGTCTGTCACATTTCCCATACAGATGCCAACCAGCCCGCGGTTCGTACCGAAGTTGAAGACCCGTGACAAGCCGCAATGGAACCAGATTGCACACGAGGCAATCAGAACTCGTCTGACAACGTTGGAAAGCTTGAAGAGTTTCCCTTCGTTCACGAGTTCAGGTACCACTATTTCATTACCTCGATCGCCCATCAAAGTAAGATTATTTGCGCTGTGGCTTCCGCCAATTCTTTTCTTCTTCTCTGTTCTTTCTTTGAGCGCGATCAGGGAACACTGATCTGCTAAAGAGGTTTCCGGGATCTGCTTTCCGCCAAGATCGACGCCATGGTCTATCGGAAGTACTTTTTCTTCTTTGATACAAGGTTCCAATACCGATACATTCTCATGAGGACCATGTTCAGACCTTGTCTCCATCTTCAACCTCTTCAGTTTCCTGAACATTTCTTCCAACTCAATTCTCTTCTCACCGAAATTGCGTCGAAGATCCTCGAGTAGCTCAGAGCTGTTGTTGCATACTGCACCACCAACAAAGGAACCTTCCGAACTAGCAGTTGAATCAAGCGATTTCTGAGTCAACGTTTCGTCTGTAGTACAAATCGACATTGGTCGCTCATGATCTGATCCATAATCTAAGCTGTACTTTGTGTCATCTTCAGTTGAAGGTAAAGCTTCTAATTGACTCTCAATATCCTGCAGTTCCACTTCTTTCTCCAAGAGTCTGGTTTGCAACTGTTTCACGGCATTGAATAGCATATCTATCGTTTCTGGTTCTTCTCCGAGACCCTCAGAACGCAATTTTCGGGGAAAGTTTTCCATCAAATGTTTCAAAAGCCTGACTTTCCCTTCTCTCTCTAACATATTTCCGGTGTTCACTGGTGTGAGACATTTCGGGCACTCATCACCCACTCCACGCATAAGACTAAGAATCTCCGACACTGTCTTTTCCACTTTGAGCTCCCACCGTTGCTTTTCTCCTTCAGCCTGCGCTTCCTCTGCGCTTGTCTGAGAAGAGTTTGCAGCCACGAAACTTTTGAGTCGTTTCATTTCCTTCTTTAGGTATGCAATTTGCTTTTCTGCACGCCGGAGTTTAGCGCGATCGTCAAGGAACTCATTCGTTTCGGCATGATTAGTAACTCGTTTCGCCCGGCTTGCAAACTTCAGTGTGCTCAGCGTTTCCTCCATGTGCACGGAAGCCGTCGTGACCGCGCAGATGATCACCGTTCGAGCATTACCACCAAGAGCTGGCTGCAACAAGCGAGTAAGTTTCGAGTCGCGATATGGAATGTGCACATTAGCCTTTGAAAATTCTGAGCTGAGCTTCTTAATGACAGTTCCAAGCGTTAGAAGACTCTTATTAATAAAGCCCCCTTCTGTTAGTCTTTTTCCGTGGGCTTTGGTCAAAGATGCACGTTCTGACCCGGCTAGATCAACCAGTGCAAGAGTGCTATTTCGGACGGCCACCCCGTTTCTTGAAGCCGTTTCTGCCGTCGAGCGAAGAATCTCCCTTGATTCAATGGATACAGTGAAAATTGTGTGAGAGCGAGAAGCTTTCTCGTTCATGTTAGTCGCACCGATGGCACGCACAGCTTCCCCAGCCGAAATGATCTTCGCGGCGTCTTCAACCGAGGTGATGACCTTTCGATGGGAATTAACGTAAACCATGTTGCTGACAACATCCTCGTGAATCTTCAGGTTGTCGTTCGAAGGTACCAATAGGTCGCGAATAATCTCGTTGTATATCTCGATATAGCTGGCCCTTAACAAGAACTTGCGACTCGGAAGTTTGGATATTCTTTCGAACAAATCTGAAATTGAGCGAAGAGTTATGCCGGGGTCTGACGTGTTCCCCAACATGGTATGTGTCTTGCCTGCGGCCGTCTGCCCGTATGCAAAGATAACCCCATTGATTCCATCAACAGCAGACGCCACAACTGGCCGAGCAACGCCGTTGAAAACGGACTCGTTGGTGGAGTTCGGTAAGAAGATGTGGTCAAAAGAAAAGGAGTGAAACGGGACAGGTTTGTCATCGATGCATTGAGTGATAGATGTAGGCGATGTCGACCAGTAAGTTGAATGCTCCGGCTTCGCGACACTTATTTCTCGTTTAAGAAGTGGTCGAAGTCGAACGGCTACTTGTACCTTATCTCGTATCGCGTTCGTCTTTCCATTTGGACGTGGTGGCTCCATGGTTTTGCTATTGTACCGTTCAAAAATGCCAGGATGGGAGGGTTTGACTTTGGGGTTCCCGAGGGCAAAGGGATTCAGGCGGAGAGCGGAAGCGGAAGCGGGTAGCGCTGCTGACAAGAAGACGCATTGACGGGACGAGGCTGTTATCAGGAAGCGTGATAACAGCCATGGAAACGGTGAACAACCTTGCTGGAAACCTTGTTAGTGCGGATGTGGTGTAAGCACTACTTGTTGGCCAAAAAGAGAAAATATTTTTCTGGCGATGGCTTAATGTTTGTTGGTGGGTCCCAAGGATTTGAACAGCTTTGCGCCAACATGTTGAGCTTTCGGGTCTGTCCAGAAGTGCAATAATTCTGCGAGAAGCTATTTATCTTGTCCCGGTCTCGCGATAGAATTCAGGGTTGCCGAAGCTTAGTCTCTAGAGTGGGAATTCATGAAGATTACGGGCTTCTCACAGCAGATCAGAAACGGTTTGCTTGTCACACATGTTACCCCTGGGTAGTGAGCGAGAGCGTAGCTGCAGACTTCATAACTTGGGCCTGGATAATTAATATGACGGGCAGACACTCATTGCTGTGGAGTCAGGCCCACCGTGGCAACTTCCTATTCTGAGATACTCCAGCCGCGCAGATCACGATTCGGACAAAGCGTAATATTTTGGTTCGCTTGGTGCGTCATACCCCATTTCTTGGGCACCTTACTGACCCTCCAAGTCGTTCTTGAAATTGTTTGCTTTTCACCCCGCTCAGATGTAGATATCTATCTACATGCAGAAAAATTTGGACAATCATTGACAGTCTAGCTAGGAATCTAAATGTACAATAAAAATTGAACTTTTTGAAGCAGATCTCCCACAGAAAGAAAGCATCACCCTGGAATGCAATGGAATTCCTGCAATGGAATGCTCATTCCATGAGGGATTTACAGAAACTGTGTAAAAGAGCTGGCTGCGTCTGTGACATGCATGCAACTCATGCACAGATGCCTTGTTGTGTTTAGCTATTAGCTGTTGATGAAAACCAATCCATAAATTTTCACGTTTTCATCTTCAGCTGAACAAGCCTGAAGAGGGTGGTGTCACGCACGGGGTGGATATAAAGCGTACGATAGATGTTTACCGAAAGTAACTCTCATCCGCTCTGGATCCACCCGTACGGCCACTGAGTGAAAGTACCGACGGTACCCTAAAGCATTTTTCCGTTCATGACGAAAAGGAGGAGCCGTTTTTGGATGTTTGCATTTAAAGATGAAGCCTTATTACACAACATGTCTTACTATATATACGTCGCAACACATGTCGACAGATGAACGCCTGTTGATGGCAACAGTGGGAAACAGTAGGCGCAATGAATAGGGTGTACCATAGCCTTCGGCTCTCACCATAAAGGCGCTCTGGAGAATAGCACAAAACAAATTGCTCTCAAGATAAAAAGCAGAGAAACTTTTGCATCTATCACACGTTTAAATTGCAAAGCTACACCTGAACTTACTCGGTAATGATACATTATTGTAAGATGGCTAGCCGAGCTTACACTCAAGATCATTTATGTTTTGGAGAAGTGGGTGACGGGATCCGACCGGGATCCTCGTCGTACAGATGAACACAATTCATCGCACACAGCACGGTAGACAAGAGAAGAGCTGTTCCCGATTGACATGATGCAGATGGCCATATCCAGCATCAGATCCAGTATAAATTACAATTCATACTGCACGCAAAGTAATAACTTCATATAGTTGACTCTGGGAGGGAGGGATGGGTTTTCGAAGGAGACCGGCACGCACGACAGATGCCGGGAGCAACGAGTGCCGCATGATCATTGCGGTCGTGGGATAGAGAGCAGGGGTCGTGCGCCAGTGAAATTCTCGCGACCAATGCGACGGCGGTGTGCCACAGACACCGTCGTCGATCCAAAGATCATCTTTCGCTCTCGCGCAACAGGGAAATGCGGGAAATTAGTGGTTTTGTTTATTATAATTGGAAATATAGTGTCTAAGAATGGTGGAGTTTCTGTGGCCTTCGTTTATATTTGGGAGGAGCATGGGTCGGTCTATCGATACGAAAAGGACTGTTGGTCTTTTCGTGTTAGGTATTATACAAAACAAAGAGATGTGTGAACGCTTCTTACTTTCGCCACGGGGAAACGTCGGTTTCTGCCAGAACCAATGTAAAATATGAGAACCACATTATTGCACCTCCACCACATTTGGGCATGCTGCGTTATTCTTGTATCGTTGGTTGTTTGAAAGGTTTTAGCCTAATCTATATATAAGCGGGACGTTTTGAAAAGAGAACAGAACACTGCCAATAGACAGCTAGAACAGTGGTTGATGTTTTCAATTTATTTGATTAAAGTGATCGTGCAGAATTGGATGGTTTATATGTTTTGATAAATTGGCTTTGCATTTTGATCCGATTGGTCATTTTGCCGATGCAGTAGCAGCTTTGCTATAAAGTCCTCGCGTGAATTCTTTCAGCAGTTTTTTGAACTTTATTGGTCAATATGGTTTCAAATACTTATCTATGCATTCGGGAGGAGTTGCAACCTCAAATGTAATTCTGGACGTTATTTTGGTGGGAAACGACGCGGGTGTTTACAGACCCTTACACTTGCCTCTCGTAGCAGAAAGAAAGTCAGGGTAGAACAACTAGCCACTCAAAAGAGACCAACGTAGGTCCAGAATCCACCAAAGAAATAAACGTAGTATGCCAAGCGAAAGATGCTAAGACAAAGAAAAGAAAGGGACAAACTAGTGCTTGGACAACCATTAGTCAAGAGAAAACGAACAACGGACAACAACAAACTGCACGCGAATTCTGCAGCCAAACGTATCTCTGCGCGTCCAGAGACAAGCGTATAGACCTCCTACGAGACGTCCCAAGAAGAGTTACTAACTGGAGATAAATCTTCACTCTATCCCCAAGCTAGTCTCTCGCTAGTCCTCGCACAAAACGTGACGCGGCGCTGAACTAAAATCCCAACGGAAAGCTTCCCGTCCAGCAACCAGGTCCGTGTAGCACCAGGTCTCTCGACCGACACCGTTGTCCGAGGTGAAGCTCCGGTGGGGCTCACTGACGACAAAGAAGCCTTTGATACACGCCACCCGATTCCCGTCCACGCCTAAGGCGCTTCGACCGGTACTGTGATTAGATGAAAAAATCAGTGCTCGCACGAAACGCGCAAACACAAAAGATGTTAGAAAAACACAGAGACCTAAACGCAGTAATAACCTACTTAGATGAATTGCCCCAAGGTATTGGGTAAGGTTGATAGAATAATAAAAGGTGATGAACGCAATGTTGTCTTGGGTCGAGACACCGCTAGGCGTCTTGATGACCCTTTATATAGAGTACTAAACCCTTCTAGGGGCTCATAAATGCAAGAACGCACTATAGTTACTATATTAACGCAGTGCTACTCCTACATGTAGAATAGTAGGCACCACCTGAGTGCAGAGAGCGCCCATTGGCTGATTTAGCACACGTGGAGTTGCGGCGAAGCAATCCACGTGTGCCAAGTCACGTTGGGCATTCTGCTGTACGAACAGGTATGCAAAGCCAATGCATAATTACAATAGATCTCTCTTTCAAATACTAAGTACATCTTGAAGGATTATCGTTATCCTTTTATATCCTATGGTTGTAGAAATATAAGCTATTTCTATCAAAACAAAATTTTGGTCGAAATAAAGAATGCAAAGGAAGAATAAACTTTTATTGCAAAAGACGCAGTTCTTGCATATAAATCATTCATTTACATATATCAAAAATTATTCATTAGAACTCTAGCACAAAAAGTGCAGCTATAAGCAAAAACAAAAAAAAGTACAGCAAAGATATTTTATATACAGCAATGATTATATATGCATGAAATGTACATATGCGCTTTGAGCATTGCTTTTGTGCATGGTAGATACGTCTGCGGACATATGATTTTGTCCATACATAATAAAGTACTATATACACAAACCTAAAGTAGCTCCTACTACAAAGAGGTTGTTGCAATAAAACAGTATCGTTCTGCAAAAACTGCATCTTCTCACATGTAGACCAACTTCTCCACCTCCTTCCTTATTCATTTCTCCAAAATGGAGCCAATTACACCAGAACACGCAGCGGCATCCGTCGATTTGCTGCATGATCATCTGCTGGAACGAGATTCAAAACTCTCCTCGTACTCTTCAGAAAAACTCAACGCCGATTCTGACGAAGAAAATGATTCGGAATCACCGATTTATGATTCGTTTTATTTTCAAAATCAGTCTGACACCCTCATGAAAATGACAAACTTTTCCTCTAAAGAATTTGATTTGGTTTATAGCAATGCGTCGAAAATATTTTCGGAGAGTTGGAATCAGGGACGGGGTCGCAAATATACATTCACAGAGAAGGACGTATTTTTTATGACCCTTACTACTCTGAAGCATGGAGGCAAATGGGATTTTTTAGGACAGGTTTTCAACATCAATGGTGGGACATTTGAGAGGTTGATAACGAAATTTATTTCAGCCGTTTCCTTGCAGTTATATAATCGTTACGTGGATATAATCGATGGACGATGGCCTATGAAAAAAATTCTGCAGCACAATTTAGGGTTTACTAATTATGTGCATTGCCGATACGCTACAGACGTCATCTTCCAGCAGTCGTATCGTCCGTCTGGTAGTTTGGCTGAAGCTAAAAAATATTTTAGTGGAAAGCACAAACTGTATGGTCTTAAGAGTGAAGTGTCAGTTCTTTCGAATGGATTTGCCATTAAATTTTCTGATCATGCACCTGGTTCTACATCTGATCTGGATATTTTTTTTCCAATATTCAAACACATAAGATGGCATTAGAAAAGCGTGCTGAAGAGGGCAGTAATTTTATTATTGATGTTGGGAATATGCAAGATAAATACCCAAATCAATGCGGTATTATAATGGATAAAGGCTAGCAAGGAGCTGCGGAACATTTCCGAGCTGTAATTCCGAAGAAAAAACCTATAAGGGGATATTTATCGCAAGAAGAGCTACGAACGAATCGGAAAATTAGTTCTGATCGAGTGATAGTCGAGAATTATTTCGGACGCCTGACGCAGTTGTGGAATGTAATTGGTTCCAAGTACAGATGGGGCGAGAAGTTTTATGATGACATTTTTTCTTTCTGCGTTTCGATGACAAATGCACATATTGCATGGCATCCGTTAAGAGCTACAGATGGAGAATTTTATAATCGAGTTAAAAATCGTCTGAATGCAATTGGCGAAGATATGGCTAGGAAACGTAAATTAACGCAGCAGAAGTATCATGAGAAACGCAGGCGCCGAATGGAGGCTCCATACAACCGTATTGGGTCGGATGAAGATACCATTCATCCAGCTGAAAACATTTGATATGCTCTAAATAAAAGTCTTTGTGCAAGAACTGCATCTTTTAAAATTAAATTTAAATCTCTGCTTGCGTTCTTTATTACTATTGAATATTTGTTTTATCACTCTAACTCGTCTTTCGACATATAAGAAGCTTTAAATTATAATCACGCTCCTTCAGCATGAACTTAGTATTTCAGAGAAAGATCTAATGGTTCAGCGGTATCTTTATCCGACCCAATTTGTTTGTACTGCGCTTCTTTTCGGCGCCTGCGCTTTTTTCTGTATTTTTTCTGTGTCAGTTTTTACTTCCTAGCCATATCCTCTCCAATAGCGTTCAAGCGATTCTTGACCCTGTTATAAAATTTGCCATCTGCTGAAAATAACGTTTGTGGCATAACGGCAGTGCTTATAATTCGTAAATTCTAAGTTATGCTGCAGAACCTTATTCATTGGCCATCGACCATCTACATTGTCATCCTACCGGTTATACTGTTGCAAAGACACGGAAGAGATGAACTTTGTAATTAATCTCTCAAATGTTCCACCGTATATGTTAAACACCTGTCCCAAAAAATCCCACTTTCCGCCGTGTTTCAAAGTAATCAAGGTCATGAAAAATATATCTTTCTCAGAGAAAGTATATTTTCTTCTTCTACCTTGATTCCAGCTCTCAAAAAAAATTTTAGACGCAATATTGTAAACCATATTAAATTCTTTTGACAAGAAACTAGTCATTTTCATAATAGTCTCGGACTGATTTTGAAAATAAATTGAATCGTAGATTGGTGAGTCTGAATCATTTTCCTCGTGCGAATCGGCTTTCAATGTTTTTGAAGAGTAAGCAGAAAGTTTGGAGTCTTGTTCCAATAAATGTTTTTGCAAAAGATTTACAGAAGCGGCGGCGTGTTCTGGGGCGATAGTTTCCATTGAGAGAGAGTGGTACGAAAGAGCTGTATTTGTGTGTCTATATCTGGGAAGAGTAAGTTGTTGCCGAATGACCTAGTTTTATTGCAATGACTATACTTCAGTAGGCGCTGATTTGTATTTTTGTATAGAGATGCTTTGAATGAATGGACAGCATCTTGTGCACGGACATTTATATACAGAGTGGAATAATAATGCGCAAGGCACAAATGTATATTTTGTGCATATACGAGCATTGCTGTAGATTACGCATCTTAGCTGGACTTCTCTTACTATTTACGTATTACTACAGTGTTTGAGCTAGAGTTCTAATGTAGAATAACGCATAAAGCGACATCAATGCAGATCACAGCAGTCCCACTTCACAGTAATCATGACTCGACGTGGCGCCACAGGAGTTCTGGAGAATGACTCTACCATTGCAGTACTGGAGAATCGAAGATATTCAATCGATGAAAGCAATATACGCATTCTGAGGGGATATGTGAGGAAAAGGGGAACGATATCGAAAAAGGGGCAAACCATGTATACGACAAAACGCTGCAAATTGGACATTCACTTCGTAACCTGCCGGTGGTTGAAAACATGGCAAACAACAACTCTTTCCAAGTATGCACAATTGTCGAATTACACAACAGATACAAGATATAAAACGTTAATAAAGCCTTTACGATTAGATAAATGCTGAGGTGTTACTTTGAATTAGGTTGGAAAAGAGAATATGTTTTGAAATTGTCCGAAAAGAATGCTAGATGGCTCCATTGCCAGTTGGGGGTTGCGGGGTTGCGGCGATATAGAGCATTCAATGAGGCGTAGCCTGTAATCTATCAGGTCAGGGCTCGCCTTATTTGATTTTCTTCCCTTCGTGACAAAGCAACATCCCGAACATGGCAATATAGAACTATTTTCCTCGAGGTGTATTGGCAAACCCATTTTCATGGATCAGTGACTGCTTGAGATTTAGAAACTACTATGACAGGCTGACTCTACAACTTTCGAAGTTAGCAAAGTCGCAAGCTCAGGATTTCAGGATTCCGTTGCGTCCAGAATACCCCGTCAGATGATCCGAGAACTCAAACTTGAGCAGGAATCTATTCAGCAGCCACTGGCCCGAACTTGCCAAATCCGAGGCATTGTCTCGTATCTTCGACGTTTTTTTTTGAGCTTCTCAACATGACTTGAACACATAGCCTTAAAAAATCTACCAAGACGGGCAATATTAATAATTTGCAGTTAAAAACGGCCTCCTACGTGTTTGAAGCTGCATTAGAATGACATAATGACATCGTGCAGCTCAGAGCAAATTGAATCGAGCAAGAAAATGCTAAAAGGCGTGTGTCAACCAAGGACAGTAGCAAATGAGCCGATCACAAGAACTATAAACCAGAGTGGCTCAACTCTGCACTACAACATTTTTCAAATCCTGCACTTGTCTCTGCCTCCAGCGAGCACGATCGAAGTTAGAATTATCTCAAGAACGGAAGCAGAATGAGATTTGAAAGTTTGCTCGTCACTTTCAAACCTTTTCAGCAAGGCAGCCAACCTTTGTCCGCGGTATATATTCCTTCTCCTAACCCTTTCTACTCGCAACTTCGAGCTCAAACTTTTGCACGCGGTGAGGATGAAGGAGTAAGGCTTTTTTTAAATAGAAAAACGGAACGGCGCTGTCACTACAGTGTCGCGTTTGCATAGTGCGGGGAGGGCTGGGCGACGCCGGTTGACAGATACCGCTGTGAGTTGCAGACCGTTCTCTTAAGGCGCAACATCAGCTTGTGAATATATATTCCGCGATGAGGTTTGAGCGCCGAATGCAGGTGACGGTGAGAATAGTTGTTTTTGTAAAAGCAGTTTGCTCCATCCTAAGAGATATGGTGAGAGTGGTAATGACTGGATGGTTTGCCATTAGATGGTTGGAGCGCGGCTCGCAGTGCGCCAATATATGCTCTGACACGGCACATTATGAAATTTCGAGAAACGAGGAAGAAACAACACAATATATTTGTTCTCACAGGAAGAAAGGCATACATCTCGAATTTCTCATAGGATGAACATGTGCCTCGTGCTATGGACTTAAGCTCAAAGGGCGTGACTGAATGACTTTGAATGACATAAGTCAGATAATCGAAAGTTGCACTGCAAGAGCACATTTAAGGAGAAGATGCTTTTGCGATATGACCGATGATCACAAACCAACTTTTCCTTCATGTAATTTCTGGAGTTTTCTCAACAATAATCCGACAAGAGAAGTACAGACGATAACTACAAGTGGAGTCATTTGAAAAGCTTATTTCCAATATTGGAATTCTGAGCTTCTCAACCGTACAAGACTGAAGCATTTTTCAATTTGAGTTTTCGATTCTTTACCACGACGAAAGAGGCAATAGAATCAAAAGATATCCAAGTAGCTGTTCAAATTCGGCGGGAAGCAGCGCAAACACAAGAAATTGGTATACTTCAACCATGTTTACTTTTATGTACAACCAGTTGACGAAAGTCAGAACCAAATGCGTATCTGTGAGACTCCAAGATGGCCAAACCAGAGGCATATCAAACCCTGCGCACGAATCTTGCGAGGGCCGCGTGAGATTTGAAACCATGAGAATAACTCGAAAACTCGAAACAAGCGTCGAACAACAACAGGCATAGGAGAAATACAATACATGCCTACATTTTGTGTATCTTTCAATAGACTGCAATCAAGTGATGATGACGAAACATTTTGTTCTTTGGCATGGATCCCAAGAAAAAAGACAAGCGAATTAGGGAGTTTCATGTGAAGGCTCTTACTTTGAGAGCGAAGAATATCATATTGAACAAAGAGTTTGGTACTGAGCTCCAGGAGGAATAACGCTTCAAGTGATCGTTCAAGGACGGCACTTGTCACGCTAACATCCCCATCTTCGGCGCTTGACACCATCCCGTGCTGGAGAAGACAAATCGATTGACACAGTGCAATCGGCTGGACACACATCGGTTCCAGACACGAAGGGTGAATGCACTGGAGGTGAAATGCTTGCTGCATCACGTGGCTGCGGATGGCCACGTCGGCTTTGGGCGCACGACACTCTTTGGCGACAAGTTTGTGTAGTCCGAGAGATCCGACATAACATCTCCCAAGCGAGGAAGCTTCTTCATCTGCCGGACATTCCGTCGAGAAGGGCGAATGCGTTGCTTCAGGAGCACCTTTGGCGACTGCAAGGCAGTTTTGGTGGATGAATGTTTTGAGCGAAGTAAACGAACTCGAAAACGCTTTCTTGGGGGCATTGCGGGTGGAGTATAGGTGACCAAGTCCATGTTGAGCAAAGGGGGTTGTAGAGAGGGGCGGGATGGCAAGGGCTTCTTTTTGGCAAGTCTTGGAGGTGGGGAAGGGGGAGCAAGGAGGCGATAGCGCTCCTTGCGAAGGTCAAGAGTTTCCTGCATGCCATCGTCGTAGAGGATGACATGCAATCTGTTGGGCAAGGAGCGAGAGACAACACCCTTGTAGAAGACGTTGTCTATTGGCCAGAACACCTCTATAGGAGCACCGACTGGGACGCGGGCTGGGGGAGCGGCCGAGGCAGACATGTTGCAGTGGAGGTAGGTAGACTTAAGGAGTGAGGAGGAGGGCGAGGGAAGTGAAAACGAGGGGGGGGGGGGTGGGGGTGGGAGGGGGGAGGGGGGGACTTGAACGGGAGGGAGGACGGAAGAAAAGGCGGGGGCGACGGCGCGGGGGGGGGGGGGCCCTGAATAAACGCGTCGCAAACGAAGGGGTGAACCGCGCGGACGCGCCAAGGAGCGTCATTTACAAATTTTGTAGGGGGTGGCGGCCGGGGCATGGGACAGGCACGGGCGGCGCGCTCATTGGGCAAAATTCGATGGAGCGCGCAATTGTGGCTGACATGGCCGCGTGCGCGGCACGCGCGCGGCGAAAAGGCGTGGCGCGCTCCAATTCGGAGCTTACAAGCGCCACGACTGGAGCAGAGCTCGAACGGAAAGGTCGCGCTTGTTCTCGCAGCTTCGCGGTGGAGGCTCCGGCCCTCAGCTGCATTCGAAGCTTCCGCGCTCCATGCTGCCTCCAGGAGCCGTCACGGCACCGCTATCCGGTTGCAGCATCCCTGCGCGCCATTTCCAAGCGCTGTCTCGCTTCGGGGCAAGATTGCAATCATCAGTGCTGTTCAGCTCATGAGGAAGTTAGCATCTTGCTCCATGCAATGGCTCCTTCTCTGTCGCCCGTGCCCACCATTTCTTGTTCACACTCAGCGACAGAAATCAGTTCCCAATGTGCGTTGATTGCCCCAACCGACGGTTCCTAGCACGGGGCTCACCACCAAACGGCAGCAACTCGCCGTCAATGGTACTTGTCTCGGGCTCAATCAATTTGCGGAACTCTTTGGCGCTGGCAAGTTTATGAGGCAAGGCCTTGCCCTGTCACCCCTGCTTCAGCGCAGTTTCGTTACAACTTCGTTTGCCATAGTTTCTATCTATGTACCTTTGTACCCTACCCTTGGGAATCCGTGTTGTGCACCGTTGATATTGCCCTCCGCAAGTTGCAAGAGCTTACAATCGATCCAGTGAATGTATGCCGCCCCAAATTTCCTTTAGAACAGAGAGGCCAACCTGCATTCTACACGTTACATACCTTCATAGCATTACTTTCGGCGCATATAATTTGCACCACACGCCCAACAATGGCAAAGGCTGGAGTTTGGCACGATCGAGGAGGTTAATTCATGTAGTTAAAAGCACCTCGGTGGGGGCCATTGCTTTACTTCCTGCTGACCATCGTTTTATTTTATTCTGCTGAGAGTGAAAGCTTTTCTTCTGTCCTCACTTAAATCTCACATTATGCCGACACCAATGGGCCGAAGTTGGTATATATGATATTCTTATTTTCTGTGTTTTCACAACTGTATTGCATGTGAACCGCGTTCACGAGTCTCCTTCGTCGACGAACGAAAGTCGCCCACAACTCAGGAGGAAAGGCTCCCCGCGCTTGTCGGAACTAAGCTGAAAGACGAGTAAGGCGTATGTATTAATCGATGAACAGCCTAATCTTTTCCACTGCTTGAAATCCCCAACGCATTCTTCACGCTGTTTGGTTGTCAATTATCTCGCCCTCATCTTCTTCGAAATGCAAAGTTTGGTATCTCTCTCAGATTTTGTATTGCAGCGCGATGTCACAGATATATTGCTTAGCAACGAAAACAGCTTAAACTGTTTATCGTGTACACTCTCGTTCGCTCCCTATTGATCTTTATGTTTCGGTAGTGTAGGAGAGGCAGAGCAGGCAACTACCTCTAAAGCTCTACTGCACCGTACGGCAAATGCCGTACGCGTTCAGCAAGTCCATCAGGACGATGCTACTCTTAGGGTGGGTGTGGAGGGTAAAACAAGCCAAGCCACGATAGAAGACGACGAGACCGACTGGATCGCAAGCGTGAGCAGAGAACCGCGTTGGTTGAGAGCAACACTGCTTGAACTAATGTACAAGCGGCGTCCAAACATCTGCCATTCCTCGCACGGCCGTTTCCGATAAATTCTCTTCTTCGTCCGTCGAAAGTCCATTATCCTGTTCCCAACGAGCGTTTTAGTGGTTCGTGACGGATACTGAAACAGACCTCAGAGAGAGTCCGTGATACATAAGGACATTAAACTTGGAACGAAAAGACATTTTGTTTTATGAAGAATTTTTAATTAAATTGACCAAAATTCCGAAAGCCTTTACTATTAATTAATAAGTTATTAAAATATTATTTATTGAGCTAAGCACAAAATATTTAAATGGAAAATGTTTTGGGAATTTTCAGTCAATCTGAGCGTTTGAATGAGTCGAAACCGCATAAACTGCTAACTCGTTCCTCGCGATTATGGGTTCTAGGAACCAGACGGTGTCGCAGATTTACTGGGCATCGCGGAACTGTCCAATTTCCCATTTGCACTTCGTGGTTCAATGTCTCATGAAATAACAGCAAATCAGTGGAAGGTGGCGTAGCAGGTGTACATTAAAACACATATTTGACTTGGGGAATCAATGAAAACTAACACATTTCGGGTTTCATCCTCGTCCAACAGAGTGTAATGTAAGTGTTCTCGTTCCTCGTTCTACAGAAGGAGTACATCAATATGAGAAGATGTGTCCTTTTCTATCACAGTTATTCACTTTTTCGATGCTCTCGACTCATATTCAGGGGCGTATTTGTGACTGACTAAATTTAGTTTCCCCTAGTCACTAGTCACAACAAAAAATCAGTTAGTCAGTCATGTTAGTCATTAAAAGCTTTCAAATATTTTTTGCTAAGTTTTATCAACTTAACACGCAATGGCGTCCACCAAAGAACCTTCGGTGCATTTAGCATGATTTAAAATAGTAGTCTGCGCTACGTAATCGTCTTTAAGCTTACTTGTAATAAAAAATCGAAATAAATTGGATGTTTTCAAACAATTTTTTGAAAACCTTTGAGTTTAATTTCGTGCAACAGGACATGTCTAACCTCTAACTTTTGTGAATAAATATGCTTGTAATTCGGTATCACAGTAGACTTCCGCGTTTAATACGCCATCGTAAAGAACCCTAAAATTTGCTATGACTAAAATGACTAAATACTTTTTACCGTCGTAGTCAGTCAGTCATTAGTCACCCATTTTTTAGCTTAGTCAGTCAGTCACAAATACGGCCCTGCTCATATTACTTCCTTCTCATTATGAATGATAATTTCCGCTTGACGGTTTATTCAAGTAATACAAGGTTTCGACAAGGGCGGCTGGGACAACAGAAACTTTATACAGGTAGTTGTATTGTGAAATCTACAAAGGTAGAAAACGGTAATGTGTTACCTTTAGCAGAGGTTTTGAGGCTTTCATGGCATTCAAGTGAACTTCTAAAACGGCAAACCACCCCATCTAATTGCGCACTCGATTCTTCCGTCGTGCCCTACATCCAGAAGGAACTGCTGCGTCATTTAACATCTAACTACGCTTGAATCTACTCAGGATACTCTATCGCGGATCATTGCAATTGATAGCCGATTGTCTCATGGGACGAAGATCAATATATTTTAAAACCAGAGACAAACAGGCGAATATCCCCGATAACGAAGCCTTAATGCTGACAAGAACACCCTAACAAAAGATTTTCTTGTACACAAAATTAGTTCAGAGAGTGTAGCACAGCTAAAAGGTTGTGGTCTACAATCTTGTAATTTGCGATCCACAACTTCTAGATATTAACCCTTTTGAGACGAAAAGCTTATGTCAAGGGTTAAGGTCTGCGGCAAACCCTACGCCTTTAGTAAATTGGCGTACTGTCGTTCAAAATAAAAACAAATCCAGAAGTTTCTGTCCTGTTTGCAAAACCGATGACCTTTCCAAATTTATCCGAGCCTCGAATCCTCATTCATGTGCGTCAAGGGGACGAAAGGTAGGATGGTGCGTCGTGCTTTGGCACCGTTGATACGACTACAAAAGTAGTCTTTCGTTGTATCTACAAGGGTACACCAAACGCAGCAACAACTGTTCGGCCCGTAGGGCAATCGCGTCTGAATAATTGCTTGAATTCTAAGCTCAGAGACACTCTTGAGGAAGACGTGGAGCGGGATGGCAGCCTACTCTTCTGAGGCCACAGTAGGTTATTCAGGGAAGCAGTTGGAGCACATTCATCAAAGAATCACTCTCTTCCCGGGTGTCTAAGCAGCAGACGACAAGTGGGCAACCGCTCTTTACCGCAATTTCGGGCCAGATAAAAGAGCGGAAGATTAGAGAAATTGGCTCCATTTGGTCAACATCCATAGCTCCAAGCCCTTATAAAATCTGGGTGCCCATCACTCCTCTAGGTCACATCTTCGACACTACCAGCGTCCTCAACAGAAGTTTTCCTCACAAACTTTTCGGAGAAGTAACCGCTCTCAGTAAGTTTTAGAATGCCGCTTCGAGTTATGATCATTCTTTTCCTTGCTATCACACGGGGTTTGGCCTCACCATCACCGTCTCTCGTATTGGAGAAAGGCAGGACTATCCTTCCGGAATTCCACAAGAGTGGGAAAGATTTACTGTCTACCGTGCGTTCAGAGAATTGTGGAACACCTTGTGAATACAACTTTGACTGTTGGGTTTCTGGTGGGAAATGTGAGCACTGCGATGAGGACTCTCAATGTGTGTAACGCAAAAGTTATCCTATAGTTTCTTCCCACCTTGTCAATAGAGAAAGTCTACCCATAAGATAGGACAAGGTAGTTTGTCGGTTGCTGGAATGATTTCTTTTCCAATCGGATGTGAATTCTCGAAACCATGCGAATCGATCCTTGGCTGAACTCGAGCAATACTCTCCCGATTTTGGTTCTTCAAAACTTTGACTTTCAACAGCTCATGTAGACCTCTCAAACATGTACAATCGGATTGATTGAAGAGCACAACTTAGTTTGAAGCAGGAGAAGTAAAGAGCTTGAGATCTCAGACTAATACGGAAGTGTGAATAAAACAAACATCATATCAAGAAAAGCACTAGAATTCGCATTTATACATCACAGTCGTTATCATTCATTACAGATCGGAACTGAGAGAAGGTACGTAGCTAGCACGCATTGATTTTGATGACATTATACTTCACGACGGGCATTACCCGGTGGCTGTTGTGGCTTACCATTTCCTCCCCTTGCACACGCTCAACAATTCTTACCTCGCATGAGAATGGGCCACTCCGGCAAGCAACAGTGGGAAGCTCAAGTCTGACTTTCCCACTCTTCTCGGCTGGGGCACTGACGAATCCAGAAACTCCCCTCAAAGTCGCAGCCACTCGTTCCTCACATCCATTGCTGTATGTTTGGGACTGCGGAGGAACGCTGTACCAAGGGTACGGTCCGACATGAGAAGGAAATCTGGCCGTACTGACACTTATTGTGCTTCCCGGCGGGTTTTGATGTGTCGTACCTGGCGTTCTTCGAGCACGGTCTATTGCTTGGAATATCTCGTCGGCGGTAATAATTTCGATTACCTCGCCCTGAGTCTGGGCAGCAAGATAGCTAGCTTGCCCTTCAGCGACTGAATGTGGTTCGATAAACATATTGGAACACCGTTCAGGTGTTGCGACATCAGGTGCAGGGAGAGCTGCATCTAAACCAGGCGTTCCTAAACTCACAGGCAATACCACCATTCCAGTATAAGGGGTGAACATATCATATGCAGTTTGAACACGATCTATTCCAAAACTACATTCAGGTTCCCTTCCAGGTGCATTACCAATAAGGATAGTGACTCCTTTGAAACCACCGATGTAGAAACTGCCAGTTGTTAGAGATGTCAAAGCAGTCAGCGTTGTGCGTGGACCTTCTGCTTTCTGCGGAATGTTGTCAAGTGCTTGGATAGCAGGGTTAATATCATCAGAGGCAGCTGCCAGGAGAGAATAACCAGATGAATCAAACTCTTGCTCCGCTCCATATATTGCAACACTAACCTTAGCTGTGCCATCCAATTTTCTTAGTAACGAAACCAGTTCTGGTTTAATTGCATTAAGTTGAGAACGTGGTGCACTGGCATCGATCAGCAAGAGAACGCCAAGGGTATATCCCCTCAGATTGACAGCCACATCGAATTCAACTGGGCGATGACGTTGCAGGGTAACATTCCTGACCTGAACTTCTCCATTGGGACACGGGTTGTTCTGTTCGGCTACTGGATCCAGTGAGCATTCAAGATTGGTTCTGAAGCATCTTTGATAGTGACAACCAAACTGCGCCTTCTGCCGACATTTTGAGAGATTTTCTTGAGAATGAGGAGCGCATGGAGACTGGCATGAGATATAGGGGAAGATACTTAGATCTCGACATATGGGTCCGTATGGACCGAATGCCAAGGCTGACGAAAGAAGGGCTAGCAAAAGAAGTGTGAATGGTGCGGGGATTGAATATGCCATTCTGTGAAAGTCACTACGCATGTTTGGACCGCAGATTCTGTCAAAGAAAGATGCTGTCGGGACGTATTTATAAGAAGTAGAGAGGGGCGACGGGTGCAATCGCGCAGCATAGATTTCTTCTGGACGTTGACGTAAGTTTGGAGATTGAATGCTTGCATTCGAGGAACACGATGATATGCTTGTGTGTCCCACAGCAGAAACTTTTGGCTTGCCGCAAATTACGATTGCGGCGCGCTTGTCATTCACCTACCAGTTGACAGAGCTGTTTGTCTTCGGAAGACATAGCAATGTTCCAAGGCAGTTCACGGGCAAGTGGAGTGTAGCAGTCGTTCCCTTCGATGAGCATGCTGAAGGTCGTGCAGATTGGTCGCCATTCTCAGGCACAGTTGCAAAGGCAAGGACCCCACTTAGCTACTTATTGCTTGCAATTTTCTATCTTGATATACGATAGTTCAATTCCACGCATGAATGCGCATTTGGCCTGCAGATGATGATGACGTGGAGCTGAATTCGATCGAAACGTAAGTCGGTTTTGCATTGCGACAAAAGTAGAAACTTGAGTCTCCATTCATGCAAAATGGTTCCCGAAAACTTTTGCCTATGAGCTTACACTTTTTGGGGGAAAACAAGAATCGTTCGTGTATAGGGTGTGCTCGTTGTCCACGCGCATACGATCAAAATTTTGATTGGCAATTCTGCCAACCGTATACGGTTCCGTATTGGCTACCCTTATATATGGAAAGATACCCTTCTGCACGCTGCAACCCCAGTCCACCTTCAACCATTGGCTATGTGCTTGTGTTTACGTAACGAATCCACCAATAGATGCTCGCCATTTTGGCTCTACCCTAACCGTCTTTGCTCCGGCCGCGGGTCGAACGAGACCGGGCGCATGGCCTCGACATGGCCTCGACATGCGCCGCGCTCATGGACGTGCAGGCGCCATTCTTCGCGCGTAGTGATCCCGCCTTCTTCGCGATGCGTTTGCCTTCCGTCTTCTTAAAATCGTCTCTCCGCACTATCACCCCTTCAACGGCCACAATCACAGAAGCTCGATTTCACGAGCTACAAAACTCTCCGCAGCTCAGTTCAACGCGTAACAGCACGCCATCATGAAGGCCGCCCAGGTGAGCGCTTTCGGCAACCCCGTTGATGTCCTTTCCGTCTCCGACGATGTCGAACCACCGTTGCCGCCACCAAAAAACCATGTTCTGATCCGCGTGCACGCCGTGTCGCTCAGCCCAAGCGACTATCGTATGCTCACCGGTGCAGGCGATCTGATTAAAAAGCCACCCAAGAACCGCTGGCCGTACATTCCCGGCGGAGATTTATCTGGAGTCGTTGAGCAAGTAGGCGAAGGAGTCACTAACTTCCACGAGGCAGATGAAGTCGTTGCTACCTGGGACGTTTACGGCATCGGTGCTTTGGCTGAGCGCGCTGTGGTTCACGTCAAGTTTGTCTACCGCAAACCTAAAAATATCTCCTTCGTTGAGGCTGCTGCCGTCATTGACAGTTCTTCGAATGCTCTGCTCGCAGTTGAGGACGCTCAAGTGAAGAGTGGAGACCGTGTTCTCGTTTTGGGTGGAAGCGGAGGTGTTGGCACTTCTCTTCTTCAACTTCTTCGTAGGGCAAAGGTATCGCAAATAGTAACAACTTCAACTGATAAGGAACTCTGCACACAGCTCGGTGCAGACCATGTCATTAACTATCGTGAAGTCGATTGGTGGAAAGCCCCGGAAGTAACGGAACAACCATTTGACGTTGTGATCGATTGTGCGGAAGGTTTTTCGGCCTGGAGAAAAGTGCGAGAGCTCAACTTGATCAAATCGGGCCCAGAGGGTGGCCGCTTCTTGGCCGTTGTTGTGAATGAGTGGCATATAGAAATACACCATTGTTGGCAGTTACTGTCTTGGTTCATGCCCGTTATTGGCAGACTAATTGGCAGCAGATGCAATCGATCGTCGCCAATATACACGATGATGTTTCCCGCGCCGCGAGGGGATTCAAACCGTCGCTTGTTGGATATTGTAGAAGCAGATGAGATCAAGGTTGTAATCGACCCTGAATCTCCGCATAGCTTCACCACACAGGGGGTTCGCGATGCATTTGATAAGATGATTGCAAGGAGGGGTCATGGGAAGATAGTTATATCGATTAGAGAAAACGAACGGGCTCAATAGCTTCTGTGTCTGATATTTGTCTCGCTGTTCTTCCACAATTCTCTATTTTTCCGGTTTATAGGCAGTGAATACCTATCGAAGAAGTAAAACCGTGCCTATCTAGGAAAGTGTAGATATCACAACCGTATCGCAGCTTTTTGATCAAAGAAAGCGTTTCGAAGGCTTACTACTGTATGCAAGGGATCTATGGAGGATTCCTTGTACACATTCTTTGAGCCATTCTCACGATGAGTCTACTTGCTGTCGATGTCGGAACAGGAAAAATAAGCGGCATTTGTGCAAAACTACCATTGATAGCCACAATGCTGCACTGTCGTCGGTGGCATTTCAGTTGCAGAGGTATATAACGTTATCCAAGATAACAGTCGTAGATCGTAGTCTATGAATCTCGATTCATGACCAGCTTGCTTGTCAGGTTTAGGCAAGCACTGACTCCATCCCTTCCAAATTTTACACTCGTGGCCGTCTCAGCACGCACTTTTCTGAGGCCTGAGGGGCGTATTTTCGGTTTGCAATTGGGACAAACCTAGGGACAATCACAGTTGCTATGAACGAGCTGAGATCTACACAAATCTTCGTGGCTATTCTTTAACAGAACTGGATGCATGTGGAAGGATCTCTGTTGCGAAAACAGATATGCCTCGAACAACCGGAGGAAGAAATCGGTAGGCAAACCTTCTTTTCCACTCTTCTCTTTTCTTTCGGGCACAGCAAAGCGTGGAAGAACATCCCGATCCCACGTTGAGTTGACGACTAGCATCGCAGCTCCATAAATAGCTAGGGCGGAAGCACAGAGCGCGCACGCACATGATGCCTTAACGAAACCCTTCGCCCCCAACTGTGCGGGAACATCAAACAAGAAGGCGATCACAACAAGTCCGAGCGTGGCCGCGGAAAGGAAAGTCGTCCGAAAAGTTGGTAGCCATAGAATGAATGTGAGAACGGCCAAAACGGCTGGATAAGCGGCCCGAACATGGGAAGGAACTGTGTGAGCCATACTCGGGTTTCGAGAAAGAAGCAGATACCAAAGAGCGGTATTCCACCAATGGAAGCCAAAAACAGCGAAAACAAGAGCGCTATGGGACTCGTTCCGGAAGAATTGCAAGGTTGACGCCAGTATCTGAGCTCCGCCACCGCCGAAGAAGGCTACGCCGGCCAGGAAATGTGAGCTTGAACCTTGACTGTTGGATAATTTGGCAACGGCATTGATAGTACACGCAGTGGCAAACCCGAAAAGTCCGAGTGGTGCGGGATTCGCTATGGTTGGTGGCATAGAATATGGTTGAGAATCGACCGGATTGAGTTGTTAAGATGGAGGACAATTTGTGTCTGCACAGACCTCGTTCTTCAACAGAGAGACAACATTATATATCAATCTATGGGCGAGTGGTGGACTTGTCTGATCAAAGGCTTTGTATTGAGCTTTGATCAGAGTTCACCGACGCTTCGTGTCTGCTGAAGGTACTCGATAAAGGTCAATCCTGATGGGTGAGTATGTAACTAATTAACGTGATACATCGTAAGCAATGCGATGTTGTTTGAGAAGCAGGGATTGACGGAAAATCTGATACGATAAAAAGTTACCTTTGTTGTTCTGAAACATATCATACACATCATATTCTGCATGTGATATGCATCCAGGTGCAAAGGTACGTGTACGCAAAACAGGTATTGTTTCAGAGATTCCCTGTCGGTTAACGTGTCCCCGGTCGGTGAAGATTATAAGATTTCCAAGATTCGTCATGTATGAAAAGCTGAAAACATGAACGGGGGCTTGATTGGTGCCATTTGGCACTGTTTCAGCCAAATCAATGTTTCCTCTTCCTGGGAACTTACTCCTCGTTCTACGTTTCGCACAGGTCGGGTGACGTACTGCCCCAGTGACAACAATTCTTTGTTGTCACTGCCGTACGTCATCGACTACCGTACATTTTTGACATAATTTGTGCGGCATGTGCTCAACGTGTGTAAGACAACGACATAGTCTTACACACTGTTATCATCGAATCACTTCTGATTTCATCGAAGTTCACAGTGCGACAGAGAACTGAAACGAAGTGAGCGTTGCAAGCAGACCACAGACAAAAAGAACGTGAAGCTTGAGGGTGTCAGTCCTGGACTTACGAAGTTGAATGATGGCATTCGTTCCTTGAATAGCGATGCGAACTTCAGAACATATTTTTCTTCGCACCATCGCAGAGTGGGAACATTCGAAAATGGTAAAAACACATTTTGCGCGAAGCAAAACGTCACGTTTTGATGCCGGACGTGACATTGCGCGTCCGTTTTGCTCTCCGTTCGAGCACCGACGAAGCTGCCTTCAGCTCTGAACAAATGAGCATTTTATGTCAGACTTCTCTCCAAAAACGAATGCGTGGTTTCGTTTGGCACTGAAGGGGACCGCACAAGTTCCCATCGTGCCATGAACTCCGCTGCCAATGCTCACCTTCTCCAAGCGCGTACTTTCACAGCAAAACCTTTTGCCCTTTCAAATTCTTGTCATCATTGTTGCACCATGGGAATAAAGGATTTGAAGCCAGGAATGGTATGAATAGTCTCTACCTTAGAAGAGTCAAGAGAGGTTGTCTCATTTTGCACTCAGACTGTGCAGCAGTTTTCGAATGACGTCGAAGCGCAATTCAGCAAATTCACATAAAAGCAAATTGTGGTTTGTGTTTTTCGAATGTTCCCAGTTATATTCTTATTGCGCAAAATAGTGTTGACCAATGCATGGATAAACAAACCTGCAGACTCCATCAAATAGATTTTTCAAATTGTCTGAGAAGAGCTACGCGTGAACAGCTCAGTACTCACCGATAAGAAGATTTGTTTTCACCAGTCAGGCGACATTGAGAGGGCTACTCTAGAGAACGATTTTGAGTGTGGGGAAATGCAGAGATTGAAAGTCAGAACAAAATAATAGATAATCTAGAAAAAGACAGTGTAACACTGTCTTTTTCTAGATTATCTACTATTTTGTTCTGACTTTCAATCAGCGACGTATTTGTCACTGGGAGCATCCTGAAACACCAAACGCACAAAATCGCATTGTGTGCGTTTGTGTATTTCCATGGCATAAGCCTTTCTGAAATCACAAAAACGTAAACCTCCATCGCAAATAAAGAGTCATTTGAAGAGTTCTTTTCAGTCATTTATTCAAAACGCATTCCTCTCGTACCTAGTGCGCTAGGCCTGAGGGGTGCTTGCGGTTCAACACACAAGTGTTTTGTTTGGTTCAGGATGGAGACGGTGAGCGTCGTCCATCTTGAACCCAACGCGCAGCGAGAGAAACGCGCAACAAGGTGAATGCGCCGAAAAGAAAACGCGCAGCGAAAGCAGCCGACTTGTATTCATTTCGGAAGAGCACGCGCTCAGAAATTGCGTGTTTGTGACGGGAGCAAAACTCGGTCAGCGAGGCGAGCACGCTTACCGAGTTCTGCTCAAACGCAAGCGCAAAGTCACGCTGTGCGATCAAATCGTGACTTTGCGCGTCGACCAAATTGCGTTTTTGCGGCTTCAGGATGCTCCCACTATCAAAATAGTAAATTGAGTGGTCACACTAGTCAACAAAAATGGCATATCGACTAGTTACAAAGCTCTAAAAATTAGAAACAAATAGGATGATGACTAGTAGTTCTGCTAAAGTATTCGGTCAATGGGAACATTCGTAAAGCACAAAACATAATTTCAAACTGTGTGAATTTGCTGAATTGCGCTTCGACAGTCATTTGAAAGTGTCATACAGCCATACAGTGACCAGCTTTACTTTAAACACACAGCGGCCAACAGAGGAAATTGTAGAGGCCGCAAGAGTGATCTGATTGGCTCAAAGGGAGAAACTGTAGCGGCCGCAGACAAAATCTGATTGGCTGCTACAAGAGCCGCAGAACCGAAATTATTGGCTACTCCACAGCCGCAAGTACAATACTATTTGCCAACGAAACACTACGGCCTCATTCATCTTGCCATATGCTGGACAACTGGAAACCGTGTCATTCCACTAAGATTGGAACGGTCACACCGTGACGATCAATTTGAGCCATATGACGCTCATATTGAGCCATAAAATGTCTCGTTGAAGGCGATGTATATTACCGAGGGTACAAGCCGACATAAACACGCCATCACATAGGAAATGGCCATGGCTTGTCACGTACGTGTGACATTTACAGTGGCAAGTAAGTGTCAAATTGCAGGATTTCCCGCATTTCCCAGTGTCGAATACCGTTTGTACCATGACGACAAATGAAACTAATTTTTTTCTCTTTTTAATCTCTTTCGTCTTTGACAGCACTCATTACTCCTCCTTTGGCATCAACCATTTTTCCTTAGCGCAGACTGCCACGCTTAGACACTAACCTTTTGCAACAACAGAAAGTGCTTCTTGGCGCCCTCAATTTGGGTCATGGGCAGAGTTCAACCACCTCTACGTCTTGTTCTCCCTCAGAAACACGTGAAAAATATTATGAATTGCTTTGGGTCTCTTTGGGTCGCCTCTTTAGTTATTAAGTTCCTCGGGACTTTGAATACAAGTTCATTCGCTCTAGTGTTGTCCATTATATTCTTTTGCTAGCAGCCCTTGTAAGGCTTATAGTTTGGCTTTGCATATTGTGGTTATGCTGGCGTTTGGCACCAGAGGCCAAGCGATATCTTCGTTCGATTGTTTCCTCTGCTTGATTTGTGCTGCAAATTTTTTTTCTTATTAGTCTGGTTCTGTGGGCAGCTGAGCTATGTCGCATATCTATTGCTCTTTAGGCCGGTACTATTGAGCATTTTGACTGTCTTCCCAAGTTTTGTGAACACCCGAGTCGTTGGGTCAAACACAATGTCCACAATTAGGAAAACGAATTATGAGAACATATCTCAGCAACGTATGTCGTTCCGGCTAAAAAACGTAGGGAATCAGAACGGAAATATATCAGAGTACAATTGGGTTTGGGTTTAAGTTTGCTAGACATAGTGCAAAAAGGTCGCAATGTGCCAGATGAGACGTTTGTTTTCTGTACCCAACGCTGTACCAGTCTATTTCTGACTACTGAGAAAACGCCTAGGACAGCAACTGTACCCAACTCTTGGCAAAAACGCTTGTTTTAACGCAATTGCGTTCTAACTCCTTTGTTCTGGCATCATACTCAGCTATAGATTGTTATTGTTACTTAGTAGTTTGTTCAGTACCAAACTTTGTTGACTGCGTAATATGCAGTATGTTATACTTTTTATGCAACTGACTCCAACCGTTGAAAAGGAATCTGTTATATGTAAGCGTAAAAGAAAAAGTGAACTCGTCACAGTTTGACGGTACCTCTTGATTAGTTGGTAATACCAACTTGGTATCCATAAAGTTATAGATTAAGGCGGCTGTTCATTGTGCGTCGGCAAGCATTTGCAATTTACTCAAAAACAACTACAATTTCAATGAGCATGCATTAGATGTAGCAAATTGCGTGTGAGAGAGAGGGTTAACTGTTTTAGATATCTGATGAGCTTCGAATACCATTAAGTAATATAGTTACACAAATACAACTGTATATACCTGTATGTAGAGCACAATATGCTTTACATACATACAGTTGTATTTGTAAATTTTATGCAACCGAACCAATGAATTTAGATCTAAAGGGGTATATCGGCTGCGTTACGTACGAGGGTACACCATACCGTAGCCAGTTTTCTCTAGCCGAGCGCTTGTCTTTCAGAAGATTATGTCAAGGTCAAGCTTTGGGCCTAAACCAATTTCTTGTAGGTGGAGTCTCCAAGTGCAGGTCAAAAATATGTCTCCACCCCAAGTTCAAACGGTAAGTGCAAACACTCTTCTTCCTGCCTCGGAAATCGGGCGGCAAGGGATGAATCTGCATGTATCCTCGTTGTCTTCTGAGTGGGCGATATACCCGGCTTAGTTCTTCCACAGTCTGCCAACTTAGACTGAGGTAAGTTTTCAGTAAGCCATGTTGGGGCGGCTACTCTTTTAAGTCAAAGCCATGCCTGAGATTACTGATATCGAGCTAAGACTTTGCTCTTTGCTCATGTCTAATATTTGGATCGCAAGCCTAATATGAAAGTGTGGATACAAGTGATTTCAATATGTGTTCTGATGCCCAAACTCATGGCCGATACGCTTCTCGGAGCTTTGAGACAAACGTCTCTTCGTTGCTGCATAGTTCAAGAACCACCCATAACGCTCTTCAACGAGAGAGAATACTCTACTGTACGTTAGAACCACGTTGTCGTTGCGCGTGGATTCCCTACAGGGAACGTTGATAATATGTCTCACAATTTCGCAAACCGTTTTTTTCGCATTGAGAGATCGAGTAGGGAGGTATTGGTGGCATGGTGGCCGATTATTTGCGGGAGATGCAAGGACTTCTTGGGTGGAAATGCTTCTCAGTCTTGGCATACTCGAACGGAAGCACTACAGGCTTTAACAGTTTTATCGATATGATGCACATGTGCTCGGAGAATGGCGCAATCAGAAATGATTCCCAATGTGTTTGCGACATTGGGGTCAGTGGTTGGTTCTCTACATATGAACGCTATGCACGAGTTGATTTTCTTCCACCCTTCGTAATTGAAGGTTATCGAATAATCTTCCACAACTCAATATCCAACACCGAAGAAAACGTTCTGTTCTTCCTTACTGCTTTCGATTTGAAATCATGGATGTTCATTATTGGGCTGATACTGCTGTTCTCTCTATGCAAATTGCTTGACTCTCGATATATACCACGTCCTGAAGTTTCTGTGCGGAGAACGAACCTCGGTTTACTTCGAGTCATCCGCTTTCTCAAGAGGAATCCGTTCTGCTACAGGTTTCCTCGAGCATTATTGAGTGTCTGTAAGTGTTTATCCCTTGAATATCTGAACACGCAGAAGTAAAACCTTCGCATGCTAACCAACTTGTATTCTTCATACGTTTCGATTCCGACACCAGTTGGTGCAATCATCACTCAGCCCGAAGCCGATGAAGAACAGAGCAGACATGGCATTTATCGATCGATCCTTCATTTGATGCTTGGCACGATAGGACTCATTTTGGTTTTGGCCTATGAAGCTAGTATGACGTAAGTAGTTTACCGTACGACACAGAGCTCTTCAACTTCTGCTAACCAAGATACCTTAATGGCTTGTAGCGCATCTTTGGTGCAGGAAAACATTGTGTCACAGTTCCAATCGGCAGAGGACTTTAGGAACTGTCGAATTCCACCCGAAGATTTGTGTTTGCCTGGAGGAGGGGCATTGGAGTTGTTTTGGAACCGTTCCATTGCTGGCGGAAGGTACGGCATTCATTTCCTCTTTCTGAGAGAAAGCAAGCCCGAGACAGCTGCTAACCATTTACTCGCCCCTCGAAAGTGCTTGCCATACAGGCAGACGACCATGGATTGGGTCCTACGAGGATATGTACAAACGTTTGGAGAACGGCTCATGCAAGTATGCCATGCTCTTGGATTCTACGGCTAATTCTTTCGTTAACGTGAAGTACTGCGGGCAATATATTCTCAGCGACAAAAGCATTTTTCGGGACGGACTGGCCATGATACTTCCAAAAGGGTCAAACTTGACGGAGATCATGTCTCTAGCTACGCTGAAACTAAGAGGTGAGGCATTGCTTCCTACCATGGAAAGGTTCTTCAAGGGTCAGCGTACATGCAATGCTACGGGGACGACATCATTGCGGTTTAGGAAGCTAAGTTTATTCTTCGCTCTTGCTTACGCGGCGTGCGTATTGTACATCGTGTTCATGATCGTCACGCGCCTGCTCCGGAAGCATGAAGCAGAAAGCATAGAAGATGCCACAGAAGGAGAAAGGATCGATCGCAGTGACTGACTGCGTGCCACTTGTTGCGTTACACGTAGCAAACGTACGGTATGCATTTCTTCTTGCTGGCAGTCAGCAATATCATATACGCTCAGGAATCCCGAGTCAGGAAAAGCAATGGCACCAGGCTGCTCAACGCTGTAAAGTATGATAACCGTAGAAGGAAAGCCTTACCTTTGTACACGTGATAGGCAGTTCCTACGCTGATGACCTCACCCTTGTGCAATGACGTTCTCATACCCGCAGACCACAGCATCCGAGTCTCCGTACGTTTACCGTCGTTCAGATACTGCGAGTGCGGCTCTACGAACAATACAGCCGACGTGGATCTACGCTTACTTTTACCAGTAGATTCTGTGTATCTGAGCTCCGCACGGCTCCGCTGCCCGCATGCGCTTCCCCAGCCAACCGTCATTCCCTGCCCATTGGTCGTTCCCCACGCCTTCAGCCCGCATACACACGCGAAGTTTCGCACAACCTCCATGCACCTGACGCTTTGGCTACCCGTACTCTTCGCCGTTCTATCCGTCTCCGCAGCCGTCGAAATAGCAAACGCCTTGGCCGGAACCTCGCTACGCTGCTGCGTGGTGCACGAGCCGCCAATTGCCTTCTTCGACGAGAAGGAGTATGTCAATGTGAGTATATCGCCCCTCGTGTTCCCAGAGCATGTCAAACGCATCCCGAATCCATCCCGCGCTAACATACCACCCTTTCTCATGTTGAGTATGTATCCAGGGCGGAATCAGTGGAGTGGTTGCCGAGTACCTGAGAGAGATGCAAGCTCTTCTCGGCTGGAACTGTTCAGCAGTCACGCCGTACGAGTACGGCAGCAGCACAACTACCTTCAACAACTTCATAGACATGATGGAGAACTGTACAGTCAACGGTACCGCGAGAGTTAACGACCAGTGCCAATGCGACATTGGCATAGGTGGTTGGCTTTCTACTGCTGCTCGATACGACCGCGTTGACTTTCTTCCACCGTTCGCTCAAGATGGCTTTCGAGTAATCTTCGATATATCTGTGTCAAATACGTCGGTCAACAGTTTGTTTTTTCTCACTACATTCGACAGGGCTTCATGGGCTTGCATCTTCTCCCTCATCTTGCTTTTCACCGTGTGCAAACTTCTAGACTACCGCTTTGCACCGTTCGCAACCCATCGTCATCCGCAGGCAAGTGACTCTTCCTTTTCGCGAGTTGCGCGTAGTGTTCAGAACAAACCCCTGCTCTACAGGTTTCCGCGCGCGTTCCTGAGTATTTGTAAGTTTCTTCTGTGGGCGCATTGTGCACGATTGCGATAAGACCGAGCGGATGAGCTGACGCACACGAATTTGAATATGATTTTCGTGCAATATCTAGTTATGTCGATGATCACACAGTCTGACTCGGACGCAGAAAAGCGGCGCCCCACACCTCATCGTTCGATTCTTAATCTCGTCGTTGGCATCTCCGGACTGTTTTTGGTATTGGCTTATGAAGCTAGTATGACGTACGTTCCAAGTCGTTGACCACAGAGTTTAAACTGGATCTGAATGCTGACGAAGAAGTTTATGTGAGCTTCCGAAAGTGCATCTCTTGTACAAGAACAGATAACTTCTGAATTTCGATCGGTCGAGGACTTCAAGAGCTGCCGCATTCCTCCGGAAGTGGTGTGCATCCCTGACGGTGGTGCAATCGACAGCTACTGGACACACACTATTGCCGAGGGCATGTAAGTGTGCATGCGTTACGTTTCGAATCGCAACCGTTGCAGGACACGGGGGCTAACAATTGACAAATTGTCCCCGATATGCGAACAGGGAATGTCACAGAGGAAGGTCACCTCGAAGAGGATCTCTAGAGGAAAATTATGAAGCTGCGATAAACGGGCTATGTCACTACGGAATCCTTTTGGATTCTACGGCTAGGTCAGCCGTCAACGGTGTGTACTGTGGGCGATTCTTACTGAGTGAGAACCTGCTAACAGGTGGATTATCCTTAGTGCTGCCCAAGGGTTCAAATTTGACTCGCGCCATGAGTATTGCCACTTTGAGGATCACAGAAGAATCATCACCTCCAAGCGTCGAGAGATATTTCCGCAATATTGATAAGTGTGATGTAGAAGCGAGCTCGATCTTGCCACTCAGGAAGCTGGTCTTGTTCTTCGTCCTTGCGTTCTCATGCTGCGGTGCGTACATTGTTGCGATGATTGTGAAGAATGCGTTGCGTCGTGACAGACCGGCAAGAAGGCACAACGCGAGTAAGCTTGTAGAAGAATCTCTGAGCCGTGAGTACACAATTCTCAAGCTTGGTAATCTGGCGAGAAGCCTGTCGTACCTTAGCGATGAACGAAGCGCGTTGGGGGATGTGTCTGCGCAGCAAAAGCGACGTGAAGTCCATGACTGGTTGTTATGAATGTCTGGGTTTAGCAATGCGTGGTCAATTGGAATCATTCCAATCATTCCCATATCGCACACGAACAGTCTGCAGTGAATCTTCATATGTTTTCGCACTGGTACTACAAGCATTGAGAGAAGCGCCACCCAAAAGCAGACTCGCTCCAGAAATTCTGAACCAGAACCCTCACCGACATCAGTTGCACTGGGCAAAAGGGCCGCAGCAGATATGCTTCGGAACGCGCTTGAACAGGAAAGTCTTTTTCCCTCGCATGTATACGCCTAGAAGTTGTAACGGCAATGTACGGCACTTGACATGAGTTTTGATTCAGTACGGGTACAGACTTGCAGGATACAGGGTTATGAGTGATTGGTGATTTCATTTAGCTTTGAACGGGAGATTACTTGGAAGTGACCACAGGTGAGCTCTGTCTCCGAACCAGATCACCAGTACCTAACCCTGGTTATTGGCCCCAATATGATGCTCGCAAGATAGTGCCGAATTGCGTGCGGTCATCAACAGGTTGCGGTGACACACATGGACGAACATGCATGTAATCAACGCATAAGTGAGCATCGAGTTTGAAAGTCCTGTCGGGAGCAGGAATGCAGTTGTGTAACAGAGCATCAGCGACTGCCGACTTCGTCTTGTGTATCTGCAAACTGAAGACTTTATGTTAGTAATCTTGGCGCCGATGGGAACTCGTAACTGCGCTTCTGTACATTTACGATGCAGAGCGGGAATGGATACTTCGCGCGACTTGCAGATGGCGTGGCGGATGAGCTGCGTCGCAGCACGAGTCAATGAGTTATGTTTGTTTTGTAGATACACGGGTCTACCAGCAGTAAGGATTGCGATGAGTACTAGCGGAACCCCCTCGAATAATAAACGCAAATCATAGGTGGCTTCGTTTTGGCGCGGCCACGTGTGAAAAGAAAAATAAGAAAATTGTAGTGCCATCAAGGATTTGGGACGTCCAAAACGTTTGGCCCATCAAAATCAAACGTTTTGGACCTCCCAAATAGGTGCGCACAGGCTTCCTGTGCAGAACGATATCCAGTCGTAGTACAACTACACATAGTGCAGTCATGTCGTACGTAAATAAACTAATTTTTAATGGCGGCAACAACCAAAGTTTTACTGCACCATCTTAATAAATTAAGTTTTCATAAAATCGACCGCAACTTTCACTTTCAAGTTCCAAATAGATATTAGGAACCAGAAGTCTTCGCTTTGTCCAATTCAATAAAAAAGTAATTCACATCCGCATTTAGGCCAAATTATCTACGATAAAGAAACATATCACCTTTTATTTCGCTAGATTAAACAAAGCTTCTTTTTAAATACACCATCATATACACCAGTCTATGATTGCAAAATCTACAAAAACAAACAATTATGTTCAAGAAGAGCGCTCAAACCTCCGCGGTCTCTGAGGGCTCGCGGGCAAAACTCATTCACTTACTGCTCGAAAACCAGTAAATGTCCATCTTTTAAGAGTTTGGACAAAATTACACGAGTTTTTTCTCTATTCGCACTGCAAAAATTCATGAAATGCTAGTACGAGTGAAGAATACAGTTCTACCTCAGGCTGTATATTTTGTCGAAGGTAACCGATACAACTAGAAGTAAAAAGGTTCGTTTAGTACAAAAAGTTCTGTTCCTACATTCGAACCTTCTTTGTCGAGATACAAACTGTCTTCATATTTCTTCTGGGCAAAACGTCTCCGTGTCTCACTATCGAGATTGCAAAAGTGGGAGCATTTGCATATGTTCTATGACAGGGAGTCAATTGCGCAGTATTCAGATTCAACTTTACAGCATTCGAGGTTGGATCATGGCTCAGTTTGGCCATCTGCGTCCAGAACGTGAAGAAACGTTCATGGATGAGATCGAAGCCGCTGTTGTGCACATTGAAGAAATTCCGGACGACACCGACTTCTCTGTCAAGATCGAGGCTCGCTTCTATATGAGCCTCTTCCCGAATCTTTCTGTAGTGGTTAAGAATTATTCCGTGGCCAATGGAGTGCATGAGCATTAAATGTTTGACATTACTTCTATAATCGTTGATTTACTATAGCTAGTGATTTTAGAAGATATTTATTTGTTTCGTATTGTGTGGTTAGTATACTGATCACAATGTGGGGTCTTTTGATTTATGATGGATTTTTACATACCTTAATAAACCAATTGTTTTGTTATTTTCTTTGGGTATTCGTCTGATGCAAATAAATAAAAGAAAGTGTAGTCAATTTATTGTTTTGATGCATTGGAAAAGTCCATGGTCTCTTGCGACCTAGGATTTAGCATACTTTTATCTCTTAAATGCAGTACACTTGAGTTGAAACTCGTCGTGTAGGTCTGCCATCACGCCGTTATCGAAGGCAATGAAGAGCTTTCGGAGGACAAGCGCAAGCTCTTCGGTTAGAAACGGCCCACAGAGTTGCATGAACCCGAAGCAGATGTGGAACGACGCCCAGGCGAGACGGTACTTTTCGTAGAGATCGTCGGTTATGCCATCAAACCACACCAACATCCTCTGGCCCTCCAGTTCATTACAACCGTAGAACTGATACGCTATATCGAGCGCGAGCGTATTGCGGGGGCCATCGACAATGTTGTTGTTCTCCATTTTTAACGATTAAGGAGCGTATGAGAACGGAGACGAGACGACACGGAGAGGAGGCGGAAAGGAGGCTGTTCAGGATAGGGCGGCGGGGGACGGTGAGGGGCGGAAAGGAAGGGAAAGGAAAGGGAAGGTAAAGCGTCGGTAGAAGGAAAAAGAGCAGAGATGCGGCAGAACGGCGACATAGTGGGGCCAACGTAGGGAGTGCTCAGTTGCTGAACAGGCGAGTTGGTGAGGTCTGGGCATCGATCCAGTGATTTTTGGTCTCGGTGTTCTTCGTATAGGGCACGAGATGGTTGATGTGGCTAGTGGCCAACGCGTAGGATGCTATCACGACATACCTCATCATGTGTTAGGCTCTGAAATGTGCAGCACCTACACTGGTAGCAACCGTTTGCAGAATTAAAGTAATCCAACCGTTTCAGTGTGTTCAGAAAGGTCTCAGAGGAAATCGTCATATACAGGATAGCTTTGAAATTAAAATTAGCTCATTCTATGTTGTAGCTGCAAACGTCACCGTAAGCAAATTGAACGAAATGGTCTACAGTGAGTCATTTCTTAAACATGGCTCACATAATCCTTACGTATACGCCGTTACACTCAGCAAATTCAACGAAATGGTCTATAGTGAGCCCTTTTTTGAACATGGCTCACTTTGTGCTTACGTATACGCAGACACATTAAGCAAATTCAACGGAATGGTCTACAGTTAGTCAATTCTTAAACATGGCTCACATGGTGCTTTGCTTACTTATACGGCGTTACACTAAGCAAATTCATCGAAATGGTATACAGTGAGTCTCTTCTCCAATATGGCTCACATTGTGCTTACGAATACGCTATCATGCAAAGCAAATTCAACTCAACGGTCTACAGAGAGTTACAGCATTATTTTGGCTCATTGTGCCCCCATTACACTAAACGAATACGACAAAATGATCTGCAGTGAGTATTTGCATTCACCTGGCTTACATTGTGGTTAGGTAGATGCTATCACACTAAGCAAATTAACCTTAGTCGTCTACAGTTAGTCATTTCCTGATCATGTCTCACATTTTGCGTACGCATGCGCTGTTACTCTCAGCAAATTCAACGAAATGGTGTACACTGAGCCCGTGTTTACAATCGTTTAAATATTGCTTCCCTATACTCACTTACACTAGGCAAGTTAAAAAAAATGGTCTACTGTGACCCACTTCGCCATCATGGCTCACATTAGGCTGATGTTTTTGCAGGTACAATAAGCAAATTCAACAAAATGGTCTAGAGTCAGCCACTTCTTGAACATTGCTCACATTGTGCTTTCGTATGCGCAGATATTTTAAACATGTCAGCATAAGAGTCTGCAATAAGTCAAATCATCAATTTCGCTCACATCGTTGCTATGTTTAGTTTATTATCCATTGTATCTTAGCACATGAATACAGTGATTGTAATTTCTAAACAGAGGAATAAAATTGTGCTATATTTGCAAGACGTTTAGCTTGATATGTTTTATTGGTGTATCGATGAAAAGATCGAGTACGCCAAAGATGAAGCAATCAATATAGATGTTAGTGCTGTATTCAGAAAGCCGATAATTATAATAGCGCACACTTTCGCTGGCTTTTAGTACTGTTTTTTGCTGCAGTGACAGGTAAACCATTTGGGCGCGGCAGGAAGCGCCGCGTGCGGCCGAAGGCCGCTTTTTTCTTCTATGGTTATTAAGGATATCCTTGTATCTTTGGTACCACTTTCGAAAGGGTTGAGACGAGATTACCTTCACGCTTGGAAACGGACGAGAGAGGCTCATCGGACTACTCGGGGTATTGTTCTCCGTTGAATTGTTTGCTCTGTTCCGACGTATCATTTTACTCTTACGAGTGTGGCAATAGTCTTAACGTACTTTTTCTTGTCTGCTACCTCCTTTTCTAAGAAAAGTGAATTATTTTAATATATATAAAAACCTTCTTTTCTGAGAAAAGCGAATTATTTTAATATATATAGAACACCTATATAGGCCACATATCATGGAATTTGTTCAGGTATTCCAAATATAATTAGACGACTTCCAGGGTATTCCTAGAGAATCATGCTTTTCCAAGGAAATACAACCGCAAACTCCATCTCTTCTTTGAAAAATGCCAGAGGCACATGGAGTCTTACGTTTTGACAAAATACAGAACGCTTTTAAAACTAGATATATTCCTTCTGTTCACATTAAGAAATGAATTGCTGCACTAAGAACGCATTACTAATACTTTTAAGATCTTGCAGAAGAACGGCTTCTGTTTCGAAGTTTTGGGCGTGGTGTTCTTTCCCCGCAGTTAAAAAGACACTCCTGATATTTGTGAAAATGAGCAAAAAGCAGGGCCGTATTGCGTAGATTTTTGAAGTCCAGAAGTCACAGTCACTCTCAGAAATTCAAAGTCATTTGTGGGGCAAACTCGGAAGAGTCAAACCCACCAGACTGTCCGAAGGTCCGCTCTCGTGAGAGATGGCAGACCAGTGACAGAGCCCTCTGTACCACCGTAACTCGGTTGTAAGGCCGAAGTGGCAACTGGCTATACCGACAGAGGTGATAGGCCACGTGGTGAGGAAACGATGAGAAACTCCAGAGACGGGGTGGTATCGGCAACGATGAAGCACGACCAATGACAGGTGTAGTCCCGAGAGGGAAAGCAACAGAAAACAACAACCAAACAACACCCACACGCGACGGGTAGGGCCTCCTCGGCACTGTGCCCGGAGCGGGGCGAGATCCTCCAACGGTAATGCACGGGTTTCCGTAAACACGGCAAAACTCTATACAGAGTCGGATCACTGCGTAATCTAGTCCTATACCTCCTCGGTACGACCCTCAGGTCCCGATATCAACGACAGATGTTCCTCAAAGGTACCGAGAGGGTAGGACCACCGTAACCAGACGTGGCTATACTCGCGAGAGTGATAACCCACGTAGGCGGTTGGCGCCAGAGCCTCACTCGTGTAGAGTCCACTCAGGAGAGCGCTACTCGACAAAGAGTTCACTTAGAAGTGCTCGGGTTGACTTTACAAAGGTGCTCGCGACGACAAGGTCGAGCTCACCTAAGTAGGTCTAAACTAACTATGTACACGTGGTGCACACCCGCAGGGGTCCGTACACGTGGCTAGCCCAGTGTCAGGCACCTCAGGTGCACTACCTATTGTCCCGTAATATGCACACACACGGTGGTGTAGTACACGCGTCCGCCTAGCGGTATTGGCCAGCAATGGCAACCCTGATTACAGGCAACTGTGGGAAAGCCATTCCAAAAGTAACCGCCAAAATTGGGTCCAACTCATAACTCTTCGAGTGCATCCTCGTATCACTCCCTTGAGTATATGAGGCGCATCATCCTGATAATCACGCAAATTGCGTTGCTCTACATCTCCCCCTCCTTAGAGCCGAGAACGACTTCGAGGCTGAAGTTTTGTGCGAAACGCAAGTACGTAAATACGTCACAGTCATGAGCGGTATCAACTCCTCGGTTTCTATACCTCGCAAGCGCGATACACACTCAAGCGAACAGAGTATTCAAGTATCCGAACTCGATCACAGTACATCATCTGTCATTCCGATGAACCCGAATCAGTTTCCTCATCACCCGACGGGTCAGGCGAGCGCGTCGAACTACCCTCAGCCGGGTTCTGCGACGGCTCCACTGCCTCAGTCTCAACCGATGGTCCCGGTGAACGTTCCGTTATGGAATTCAGCGCAAGCGATGCCGCTGATGGCGAACCAAGCTGGTTGGATATCGAGGGAATCTCTTGCAGTACGCGATCCACTCCGTGATGGGTTTGCGTTCAGCCGTGCACCGTGGTTTCATCCGGTAGCTGTTAACGATGACACTCTCCTGGAGTCGTATGCCGAAAACGGCTTCCTACCGGGCGGTCTGCCGTTAGCGGTAGTGCAATCCCCAGAATGGAAAGTTCGTATAGCGATCGACCCGATGCTCCTCCGGTACGATACCCGCGAGGGTGAGAACCTGAACACCGCGCGCGCGGAACACGCGAATTTGGCGTACAAGAGACTCAGTCGAGTGCACCTCGAGCACCTGGTTCCACCGTCATATGGGTTCGATACTCCGTTCTACCGTACTTTCGGTGAAGTCCGATATGGAGACAACTTGGCGACGTTCGACCATGCGCGGTACGCTGGCGATGGCCCGACCACATCGAGGTTGATGTTGTGCTGGAATCGGCCCATACTCCGAGCGGAGTTCCGTTATCTTCGCAAGAACGCTTCCCAGGGTGGGTTCGTCAACCGCATTCGGTTTGAGCGGAAAGCTCGTTCCCGTCATGGGTATCTGATTTTGTACCCGAATATCGAGACCGAGAGGTACAGACCGCAGGCCTTTGTTGGACGGTTCCCTCCTTTACCAGATTGGTGGCGTGATGTGGAGGTACCCAAAGGGTGTTTTGCAGAACTGCCTCCGTGCTTGAGTTACATCGGCTCCCGATTGATCAGCGATCCGCGTTCAGGATGGTGGGGTCTCGTAGCCGGCGAGTGGGCGGCACGCGTAGCAGCGTTTCTCCTCTGGGAGGCTTACGACAACTACCGTGTTTGGTATATTCCGCCGATGCTTCGCAGCATTATCCGCTCGCTGGATTTGCACACTCCCTTGGGGTCCGAAGAGAACGTGGATGAGATCCATTACATCTTGGATGTTATCGATGGAGTCGATTGGGAAACGGTGCCCCGTTTGCAACGCGGGAAAGGTCCTCGTCGTCACCACGACCGCTCACCCGGTAGGAGACATCCCACAGCAGGAGATTTCGTGTATTACGACCCATGGGAGGGTACGATGACGACTAGCGCGTATGCCGAGTGGGCAGCGAACCAGCCACGGTCGATTCCAGACAGTCACCCCATTGGGTTCATGTTCAGTGACAACTGGGTCGCCCCAGTAGATCTGGATGATCCGAACATGGATACTGGTGGAGAGGCGGCGGGAGCACTCGTTGAGATGGACCAGGAGTTGCTGAACGACCTACCGGCGGCGAATCAGGTGTTGCACGCCAGCGGCGGGGTACCCCAGGCTCCTGTGGGTTGGAATGTTCCGACTCAAGCGAGTGTTTCGGTGGTGGGTCCGGCCCCTGTATCGGCTACTGTTCTTTCGGTCCTTCCGGCCCCGACAGCTCCGGTCGCTCCGGGAGATTCTCCGGCGAACATCGCGATGTTGCGCGCCAGTCTCCAGAACGCTGGAATTATCGTGCCCGATCATCTCACCACTATGGCAGGGATACCGGCTTACGCTGTTCCGCACCCTTCGCAGGGTCCCTCCGGTAGCGGCGGTGCCGGTCCCTCATCGGGGGTGTAAGATGACCAGCAGGGCTGGAGGACTTGGTCCTCAGTATAAGATAGAAACAGTAAAACCATCTAGTGGTAACTTTCCCTTCACCCTTTTGCCTGTTCTCCACGAACTTGATCGATCTTCGATTACTTCTTCACTCACACTGTGTTCAAGTGTACTTCACTTCTTTGGTGCTTCTTCTACTCTAACCGTTTTAAATCGGTACAACCGGCATTTCGGTATGCTCTTCTTTCTTTCTTCTCACTTCTTCTAGTTCAGTCTTCACCGCTTCATTGGTCTTCTTCCTTCATTCATCCCCACACAGAAGGGGTCAACTCTCCATTCTGAGTCTTCCGCATCGCGGTATAGTTGAAAGCTCCTCACCGGGAACGGTTCTTATCCCACCTGGGCTTGGTCCAGGTTGGACGGCAAGGCTGACCGAGTGCGACGGTGGTATGAAACGATCTTCGACCTAGGTAGGTGCTCGACCGGCTCCATGGTGTCCTCCTCGGCGGAGTAGCCATACCATCGCACTTGGTACAGTACCGTCCCATCGGGGTCTACAACATGACGTACGATACGTTCGATCACGTATTCCTGCGGGTACACCTCGGTGTTTGACTGCTCTCCTTCACCCATTGTGGTTTCGTACCTTCGAGGGTGGCGAGGTGGTGGCCGGCTAACCTCTAGAGGGGTTCCTCTTGGACTTAACCAGTCACGACTCGCTAGAGGTTCCTCGCTGCGCGACAACTACAACTTACGCCAGGAGCGTCCAATCTTCAACCTGAAAGGTTCTTCTTGAAGTACTCTCCTTCTTGAGTCTGACGAGCTTCGGCTCGTTTTGGTTGAGCTTCCGACCGTCCAACGGTAGCTTCGGGATTCTGAGCTCCCTCTTGCTATCCAGAAGGATCGTCCGTGCGACGGAGAACGGGCAGGGTCTCGCTCGTGCGCCATGGAGGCGGATTGACCAATCACGGTGCTTATCGCGGCCTTTTCGTTGGCCAGGCGATGGCACTTGTGAGCCACGAGCTACCCTAACAGGTGTCCGTTCGCCTACGGTTGGCGACCGTACATCGTGCACGGTGCACGTGTGGTACTCGCGCACGCGACTTACTGTCAGCAGTTCCCCGCGTCGGCGGTGCTTTCCGTACGTCACCACGTCACACAACGTGTTACTCTCCACTTGGGTGTGTCATGAGTCCTCTGCCACGCGGCGTGGGTGCACCATCGACGGTTTCCAAACTCTTACTTCGTACTTCACCTTTCCAAGGTTGTTTTCCCAAATAATACGCGGGTAAGTACGACTTCTCGTTTCCTCCTACTACGGCGTGGTTAACACCGGTCGGTAACATTGAGCTGATTTACCGCTTGCGGTTCTGCGTTCTCCGGGAAGCTCGGGTCTACAGATACTGTCTTCTCCGCTCTGCGGGTGGTGACCTCACTCAGTTGTGGTGTTCCCGACGGGGTTACGTTATCCACAGCGGTGTGTACCCCCTGGGTGGGTCGTGTCGTTTCCAGCGCATTGCTCAACGAACTCCACGGAGTATCACCACGAGGTACAGCGCCTCGGCGCACCACAACGCTATCGGTAGAGACCGCGAGATTGGTTGCGGTACCTTGCGACACAGTGTGACCGTGCGACGCCGGTGTAACGGGTTCCGTACTTTCCTCCCCCTCCTTAGGCGGTGGCACGGGAGCCACGACGTCCGGTGGGGGGTCAACTCTAGTTGAGTTTTCCTCTTCGTCTCCCGCAACGGGTTGTGCTACCCGCGTGGGTGATTCTGACTTCGGTAGATCCGATAGGCCGCGATCAGGGCGGAGAGTCGCAGGGCGCGGAGATACGACCTGTTCGTCCCCTGTAGCTTCACCCAGTTGGGTGTTGACGTGAACGTAGGGTGGTGGGGCCAGCGCGACACGGTCTAACGATATCCGTTCGTGGAGATTATTGATATCCAATACTACGGTATCGTCCGTGACGGAAATAACCTTGTAGGGTCCTTCCGCGATAGGCGAGAGCTTGTGGCGGCGTTCCTTCTCCGGATTATAGTATTCTTTGCGGAGAAATACCATATCGTCTGGTTTGACCTTTGGTAATGGGGTCTTAACCTTCGCATCGAAGTTGCGCTTATAAGCGGCCTGCGCCTTATCCATCGCTGTGCGAGCGACCGGTACCATTTTGGTTAACCAATCCTTCCAAGCGTTCCTGTATAACCCAACAGACGGGTACGTAGAAAGCGTTTCTTGAGCCTCGATTGCAACCGGTGGCGGTACTCTTGACAATACCAACTCAAAAGGTGCTAGCTTCGTTACCCGGTGGACTTGGGTGTTGTACGCATATGTAATAGCGTCCGTATACAAATCCCAATCCTTAGGATGATCTGCCACATAAGATCTTAATGCATTCAGCATGGTACGGTTAAATCGTTCTACCTGACCATTTGTTTGGGGGTAGTAGGTGGTCGTAAATAGATCTGACATCAAATGACAAGTCTGTGAAACCTTCGACGTGAACTGTGAACCGTTATCTGATAATAGATGAACCGGTGGACCGTACACAAAGACCCAGTGGGTGACAAAAGCTTGTGCAACCACGGTGGCCGTAATCCGTTTCAGCGGGACTGTCCGTACCAACTTAGAGAACCGATCGGTGATAACCAGAAGGTATCGATTACCTCTTGCGGTTCTGATCAATTCACCTAAGATATCGATAGCGATAAACTCCAAAGGAGACCGTGCTGGGAACAGCGTTAACTTCTTCGAGTACTTACGAAGTTTCACGTTATTCTTAGCGCACTCGGTGCAAGAGCGTCGTACTGCGTAGCAGTCCAATGCCATTGACGGCCAGTAAAAATCCCTACGCAGGGTCAAGTATAGTTTTCGACCTCCTGGGTGGGCTCCTACCTTCACATAGTGTGTCATGACCAACACACGGTTTTGCAGCGAGTATGGGACCACAATTTGGGTATACGCTTCAACCAACCTAACCAGGTACCCCTGATCGTTAACCTGAAAAGGTATACGATCTCCTCCATTGAGACGAGCCCGAATTCGCGTACAAAACTCATCCGTTTGCTGTTCTCGGATCATCTCCTCGGGAGTGATGGGTACAAAAGATCCAGTCAAGGGATCTAACTTCTCAGAAGTGAGCAGGATGTCGTCACAGATGTCGTCCGACAAAGATTCGACCCAACCTGCTTGTTCTTCCACCATAAAGCATGGTATGTCCAGATCGTCAACTGGTGCCGCTTCTGCATTTGTTCCCAAGCGGGAGAGTGCATCTGCCTGCAGATTCAACGTTCCTTTTTTGTACGTAACTGTGAAATCGAACTCCGATAACCTCAAGCGCCAACGCATCAAGCGTCCTGATGGTTCCGAGATTTCCATGAGCCATCGGAGAGATGAGTGGTCCATACTACGGACATAGTATGTACCGTAAAATGGTTGCCCATAAGATATGGCCTCAGTGTAGTTAGAGCCCATACAACGGCTAAGCACTCTTTCTCCGAAACTGAGTAGTTACGTTCGTGTACGTTCAAGGATCGCGACCAGTATCCAATTGGATGTCTCACGCTGTCTTCCGTGACCTGAAACAGGGCGCAACCAACCTGGTGTGCACTGGCGTCAGTGTCTACTTCGAATGGAAGTCCTAGCTGAGGCAAAGCCAAGATTGGCGGTGACGTTACTGCGTCAATTAATGCCGAAAAGGCAGACGCTTCCGCGTCGCCTAGGGGTTCCAGTTAAACTGGTTGACCTTTTCTCAAGAGGTGGTTAAGGGGGGTCGCAATATCTGCGAAGTTCGGGACAAAACGCCGATATACATTACAAAGACCCAGAAAACTGCGGAGTTCCGTTTGTGTCGTAGGGTGTTTCGCTTCCTTCAGCGACTTCACGCGAACTGCGTCAACTGAGAGCTGTCCAGGTCGAATGATATGCCCTAGGTATTTGACAGAATCTGTGAAGAACTCGCACTTCTTGAGTTTCAGCGTAATGCCCGCGTCCCTGAGGACTCTCATGACGTCCCGGACGTGTGTTAAGTGGTCATCAAGGTTATCGGAGAACACGATGATATCGTCAAGATACACCAAGCAGGTCTTCCACTTGAATCGAGCCAAGAGGATATCGATAGCACGTTGGAACGTAGCCGGTGCGTTGGTTAATCCGAACGGCATTCGTTTAAACCGGTACAAACCTTGGTGGCACACAAAAGCAGTTTTGTCCTTATCCTTTTCACGGATCGGAACTTGCCAGTATCCCCAATTGGCATCCAAGGCGGTGAACACTGTAGCACTCCCAAGCGAGTTAATGTATTCGTCCATCCTGGGTATGGGATAAACGTCTTTGACGGTGACCGAATTTAGACGACGGTAATCAATACAGAATCGCCACGATCCGTCCGCTTTTGGAACTAGCACCACGGGTGAGGCCCAAGCGGATTGAGCCGCCTCTATGACGCCAGCGCGTAACATCTTCTCAACCTGAGATTGCTCTTCTTCCCTAGCTTTGGGACCAGCCCGGTATGGGTGTTGGGAAATGGGGCTAGTACCTGGAGGTAGGTCAATACGGTGTTCCGTGATTCCAATTGTCCCGAGGGATCCATCCACATGGGTGTGAACTCCCTCAACATTTCTCTTAGCTTACCTCTATGAGATTCAGGTACATGATCAAAATTCAACTGTTCCAGTTCCTTGACAGGGTCTGTATCATCCGTTCCTGGTGGCAACGCTTTACCCTCGGTGGGTGCCAGCGATTCGGTAACTTCGCTCGCCGGGGTAACCGATGCGGTAAAAGCGGTTTCCGCTGATCCCTCCCCCTCCTTAGCATCGGTTATACCGAGAACATCCGCAACGGGTATCTTCGTCGGTACGATTGCAGCAGGGTGTGGGAGAGTGGTACCAAGGATTTGGTTTTTAGCTAACCACTGTCGGGTTGTGCCAAAGTTGGCGACCAAAACTCTGAATGGTTTGTCGCGTTCCACCGAGATTACTCCGTTCGCCAAAGCGAGTTGGATTCTGATCATACAATGATGACAATGGTTGTACCACACGTAGACCAGACTGCTTAGTAGTTATGGTGACCCAAACTTGGGATTGCGCAGGGATTGCGATGGCATGAGCCACATGGAGCTTAGATGATACCGGGTCGACGGTTGGAAATTCCTGTGCAGCAGGGAGCGGGACGCGCTTGCGTGTAGCTCTCTTAGCGGTTTCCTTACAATCGGTATTTCGGAACCATCATCCATGGTAACAACTCGAGCTCGAGGTCGAATCGCTTCAACAAAACGATCACAAAAGTCACAACCGAGTATCACCGGTGCGGCAATGCTTTTGCAAACCATGAAATCCACTTTAACCATACAGGTTCCTAATCGTACCATGAGAGGTATGTACCCAAGAGTACGCAACGGGTTATTGTTGGCATCCGCGATGTCTAAACCTGGACCATGACGAATTTCATCCCGTAGCGCGGGTGGCACCAACTCAAGGTGAATCAGGTTCGGTGCAGCTCCTGTATCCAACACAGACAACTGTCGAACCATGAACTGGTTAGACAAGCCAAGATCGGCATAAACTTTGTAGTTTCTCTTGCCATCACAAGAACTCTTTCCGGAATACGGAGATTACGGGACCGTATCCACGGACGACGTAGAACCGAAAGGTGTTCTGAGCTCACGTCAGTTGTAGCCGCTATCCTTGAAAGGATTCTAACAGCTGGGGAGCGAAGCTGTGACGCTCGGGCGCCTTCAACTTCGGCTCGGAAGGCGCCCTCCCGTAGGGGAAACTCCCGAAGTCAGTTTTTCTGAACGGGGCTCACCGAATTCGGTGCGTGAACTCCGTTCGGGGGGCCTAACTGAACCCCATGCGTGGGTACTTCGCCTTGAACCTGGTTCGAAGGTGCCTGTGCCGGAACGGAGGGCTGAGCATAGACCGGAACCGGTAATCCCAGTTCAGCTCTGGCCTTATCATATTCCTTTCGTGGAACAGATTCCTTTTCCTCGGGCGTGAGGGCGTCGTAATACGCAATAATATTTGGCCTGTGCGACGGCGGAAATACGCACTGCGTCGATACGTGACCTGGAAGGTAGCACTGGTAACATATGACCGAGGCCGGTTTGTCGCGAGGGCGATTGTCCACTCGACGTTGTGGTGCTGTGTCCTTCCACCCTGGACGGTTCAGACGCGACGAATTGTAGCGTAAGGCAGCGGGGCTGCAGGCACCCGGACACCTGGGCATACAATGCGGGGTCTTCTTCCGTGCTCGGAATCGAGGTTGACGGCAGGTCCGTAGATCCGTAAGAATCGGGGTTACTTCCGATGAAGTGGACGTTATCAGCATCACCGACAGCGGTTTCACGTCGCAAAACCGACATCGATGGTGACGAACTCTCCGCGAGTAGCGCTTTCGAGCGGCGCTGCCCCGGGTTGCGGGCTCGATACGTCTCTCCTTCCGCCTGGGCGTAATTAACCAACTCTAGGTACGTCATTCGGCGTTTTTCTCCGCGTCGGCGAGCGACCAACGACCGAATGGTGGGGTCCAAACCATCAACAACATGGTACACCGCTCCTGTGCGGAATACACATTACCACATCGGTGAAACGCTTTGTTCAACCGCGTTGAATAAACCGTTTCAGATTCTCCACTCTTCTGTCTAGTGTCGCGAACAGCAAGAGTAGCGCTGTAAATCGCGTTGGAAGTCGCGTACGACCTGAGAAGGTAGTTCACGGCTTCCGGCCAACACGTGACTCCTCCTTCCGAGGCTCTCGAGGTTCCTCGAACTGAGTTGTACTGATCTTCCGCAGTCCCTGTTAGGAAGTACGGCAGTGCCACATATGCCTGTGCTTCACTCATACCGAGTATATCGGCCTCCTGGACGAACCTGGCAAGGAAATCCAAGATAAGGATAGGATCTGTCCCCGAGAACTTCCTTGTTTCAAGGGTAACATTCAACCTTCGAATGTAGTCCTTCACCTTACCGGTTCCTCGCGAGGAGCGATTCGAAGTAACATCTTCCATCCGATAATAGCGGTACGACAACAGCTTTGTGTAGAACGGGTCCGTCGGCTTTAACTCTTTGAGTCCCAAGTGGCGCCGTCCTTTCACGCGTGATCTCATCACTGCCTGAGTAGACTGCGTCGCTTTCGACCGTGTCGAACGTGACCTATGACGGTTATCATCACTATCAGATGAATCTGACGAACTGTCTTCAGTCATGCCGCTCGAGTCAGAGCGCGATGAATCCGAATCATAGTGAACTCGTTTTGGGTGTCGACGTTTCTGCTTCACCGAACGATGGTCTTCATCCGCAGATGGATTTCCTTGAGAAACCTGTGCGTCCACAGCTTCATCCATACGGATTGTATCCTCCAGCGTTTCCAAGCGCGAACGAATTCGACCGATATCGGTGCGCATTTCCTCGACAAATGCCCGGTACTCCGTGACGAAGACGTCTGGGGTACCCAGATTTTCCATAATGGAATTCACGTCCCTTCTCAGAAGACGTAAGTCTCCTGAGACATCCCTCACCTGGGCATTATCAACCTGCGTCCTCAACGAGGTAACATCCTGTAGGAGTTCCACGGTAGCAGCGTTAGGGTTAACCATGGATGGTGTCTCAACGACGGGTTGAGCAGAACCCAAATTTTCCTTAGGTGCTTCCGTAACTGAACGCGTTCTCCGGGGGCGGGGTACGACCTCAAGAGGTTGCGCCTCATCTGGGATAGACCGGGACGTCGGTGCAACGGGTGGAACCGCAGCTGACGACCGCGCTGAACCAGTTCGAGAACCTCGAGGCGGTTGCGGCATACTGAAAACCAGTAAGCAATCTGATCCAGATGATCCAGTTAAACTCGTACACGAGTCTCCAAAGAACAAGAAAACTCAATAAACCTTCTCGGTAAACCACCACGTCAGCGGTTCACGTTCAAAAGTTGTCAACCTCCAAAACTCTAAAGAGTCCTCTGATCGTTGTCAGAAAACGGTGATCCGTCAACAATCAAGTCAATTCCACGACAGTGACCTAAAACAGTTCTAGGTCGGGAGACCACTTTGTGGGGCAAACTCGGAAGAGTGAAACCCACCAGACTGTCCGAAGGTCCGCTCTCGTGAGAGATGGCAGACCAGTGACAGAGCCCTCTGTACCACCGTAACTCGGTTGTAAGGCCGAAGTGGCAACTGGCTATACCTACAGAGGTGATAGGCCACGTGGTGAGGAAACGATGAGAAACTCCAGAGACGGGGTGGTATCGGCAACGATGAAGCACGACCAATGACAGGTGTAGTCCCGAGAGGGAAAGCAACAGAAAACAACAACCAAACAACACCCACACGCGACGGGTAGGGCCTCCTCGGCACTGTGCCCGGAGCGGGGCGAGATCCTCCAACGGTAATGCACGGGTTTCCGTAAACACGGCAAAACTCTATACAGAGTCGGATCACTGCGTAATCTAGTCCTTTACCTCCTCGGTACGACCCTCAGGTCCCGACATCAACGACAGATGTTCCTCAAAGGTACCGAGAGGGTAGGACCACCGTAACCAGACGTGGCTATACTCGCGAGAGTGATAACCCACGTAGGCGGTTGGCGCCAGAGCCTCACTCGTGTAGAGTCCACTCAGGAGAGCGCTACTCGACAAAGAGTTCACTTAGAAGTGCTCGGGTTGACTTTACAAAGGTGCTCGCGACGACGAGGTCGAGCTCACCTAAGTAGGTCTAAACTAACTATGTACACGTGGTGCACACCCGCAGGGGTCCGTACACGTGGCTAGCCCAGTGTCAGGCACCTCAGGTGCACTACCTATTGTCCCGTAATATGCACACACACGGTGGTGTAGTACACGCGTCCACCTAGCGGTATTGGCCAGCAATGGAAACCCTGATTACAGGTAACTGTGGGAAAGCCATTCCAAAAGTAACCGCCAAAATTGGGTCCAACTCATAACTCTTCGAGTGCATCCTCGTATCACTCCCCTGAGTATATGAAGCGCATCATCCTGATAATCACGCAAATTGCGTTGCTCTACATCAGTCGCGTTTAGCCACAGTTTTCTACGCGTATTTGTTTCGAAAATAAACTGCAATTCTCTTAGTTTGAGTTATGTAAGTATATGTGTTAACCTGCTAAGGCTCAGTTTGACTAGGATTTTATTGCATTTGCCAGTCAGTCAGTCAGTAGTCATTTATTGTTCTCTTTAGTCAGTTACTCACAAGTACGGGCCGCAAAAACCAGATCCTACAATGTACTCATGTTTCGCATATATTGCTGCTATTGTTCAAACCTATTTCAAATCAAGAGTTGTAATTGCATTACTTTTAGCTTCAGAAATAAATATGTGGAGCCTTCAATCACCCAAGAACTCGATAGTTATACAGATAGATATTAATAAGTTTGCTTTCACTTAAAGTAAAAAATTGCAATATTGCAAATATTTTTAAAAAGTTGTGTAATGTTTTGGAAAAGAAATTATACAGCTAAACAAACTGGTACTTGCTAATCTATCTACGAAGTATATCTCATATCTCTGGAAGTAGAAGCCAGTAGAGTGCTAGGCGATGATATCGCTGGCTTTCCAAGTTCGTAAGAGACAACAATATTGTTTTATATACTTTTTCATTAGATTTTGATTTGTTGTATGTCTTGAATTCAGATTCTTGCTCCTTTTAAAAATATTTGTCTCGTTGAGCAAAATCTGCATTAGCCCTACTTCAGCTCATCCCGTTTGTTCGTAGAGGCTTTGCTGAACAAACCGCTCCAACAGCTAAAGCACTATTATTCGAATGACTTATGCTAACGTCCCTATACAGTTTAATCTTATGGGTAAAAGTCAATATCTGTAGTATGTTCATAAAACGATGAATTCATTGGCGGGTGAGGCTGGTCTTTGAGGAAGAATGGGAGATTTACCAAGCTGTTTTTTCTGATTGGTGACAAGGGTTCCGGTATCAGTTTGTTCTGGCGGCATCGCTTAGAGAGACGGTGTCGTACTAAGAATTTACGCATGAAAAGTGTATTTTCAGGGACACCTAAAACTATGGACTAAAAGTACGTGCTCAACATGCAACCGAAACTGCGAGAAGTTCTTTAAAAGAACAAAACCTTGGACATCAATAGTAAGCAAGATCACATGTGGGTGTAAAAGCAAGGCAAGAAGTCAGACGTAAACTCGTATGAGAAACATATTCTAAAATTTTACGCTGTCTACGAAAAAGCAGAGACCGGCTGTGAAAATGCATATTTTGCTCTATTAGGATGTAAATTCAAACGAAGCAGTACAATACATATTGTACTGGCTTCGTTTGAATTTACATCCTAATAATATGGCCTTTTCTTCATCATTTAGTTTGTATCTTGTATTAACGGTATCCTTAACATAAGCAAGTGATCGTATTGATTGTGAGGTATTTGTGGTGGCGTTTCTTGGGGTGGGGTCCCGCTGTTGCCGGGATACACCCAAGCCGATTTTTTTCTCTATCTCCCGAGCGATCTCGGGAGATAAAGCCGCATGGACGCCTCCTTCCACCACCGCCGTGCAACCACCCGCGACGCTGCCCTCGATGCACGGCCTCCACCGTCGCTATCATGAGTACCTGCCGCGGCGCGGTTCCCGTCTGCGCTCGCTGCCGATGGTGTCTTCGTTGCCGCTGTCGCTGTTGCTGCTTGCCGCCGCTCCCGCCGCGAATTGATCGTTTGTTGGAGTTGCCGCGCGTTACTGTGCGGCTCCGTCTGCGCCTATTGCCGCGCGTTCTATTGCGTCCGAAAAGGTCTTTACTGTGTACGTCATTGAAAGGGACAGCTCCGGCTGCACGTGATTATTATGGCCGCCTCTGTGCGTTTGCATCGATGCTATCAATGATGCGCGCTACTGCCGCCCCACGAGGAGCACTGTCCACGCTGAGGAGCGCGTCAAGCGGGACGGAAACGCCAGGCAGTTCGTTCATTTACTCAGTGTAATTTTCAACAATCAAGACATCGCACGAATAGCAATCGGGGCGGGGTACACCACTAGTTAGAACGTTGGTTCTGCGCCTTCAACACGCTATATATTTTCGGAGCCAGGCAAGCGGAAGAAGTACCGTCCTGCGGAGTTTGACGACATACTTCGATGCCACGAAGGATACCGCGTATGACTGCCCACGGAACACCAAGGGCGTCAGAGTAGAGCTGTAAGAGGCCGACGTCAACATCGACCTTTTTGTGAATGATATCGGAAAGAAGTTCTTTGAACTCATCCAGACGCGAAGACGGCGATGGTTGATAATTGTGGTCGTAGTCCATATCGTTCGAATCATCGTCGGCGGTGCTGGTGGAATCAGACGGGGGGCCTCTTCAGCTTCGTATTCTATAACAGTAGATTGCAAACGAGGGACGTCAGACTGATCGGTGTCGTCGTCCGTGAGCTCGCGAATATAGTTGACGACGCCGGTCATGATGGATTGACGGAGATGCTGGAGCTCGGACGACGAGATCCGTTCGGACACGAAGGCGCAAGGAACAATACTTATGATGTAGAACATTCTAAATCTCCCACTGGATTATCAGAAATGACTCATTACTGGAATTTTGTGAAGGTCATATTCCGAGGTGAGCTGGAATATGTCCTTCCACTTGACATGCTAGTATTTCGTGGAAGTTAAGCTAGCTCATTCCGACGCAAATCAACATGATGGAAAGGGGTGGAAAAGGAACCTCTTGGATATCTACCACGCCAGCAAAACCATAACCAATGACGAACAAACATAACGAAGTAACGTACAAGGCTATCACAGCACAATATCTGATATGGTGAACAAACTAGGGTTTCCTAGTTCAAGATAGTATGAAGCAGCCGCCTGCAGAGCACATGCAGCATCTAGGTTTTCCATATAAACCCCGAGTCCGAGCGCTCACAACGCCACTCGGTTCGGGCAGACCACTTCCCCCTCGACGACCCCCCCCCATCCTTGCCTCTCTCGCCTTTCTTCCTCCCTTTCCGTCGTCACCAACCTTCTTTCCTTTGGCACTCCCACCTTCCCTCAGCGCAGTCTGCGCCTCCCTGCCACCAACCTTTCTCCCTACATTTCCTTATTCCCGGCGGCCCGGTCTCCCGCCGCTTCCTACCCAGTCGCCTTGTGCTGCCCTCCATTGGGCTCGTCCGCACATTGCGATCATACCTACATTCCCGTTCCCCCGGACGGACGTGGGCAGTGGTACGCATTGCCGGGTTCCCTTCCTGTCGTTTCACCTCGCCTGCCAGTTACTAGGTTTATGGTGGTCTATCGACGACAGAATCAAACGCCTTAGCCCTGCCCATTCTACTGTTCCGCCGACCAGCCTTGGTTTGTGTTGGTCTGTTGGCG
>VCMS01000154.1:0-124985 GCA_022539475.1 Gracilaria domingensis | reverse complement strand
CAGCGCTTGTAACTTGTTATGGTCTCGTTGAATCGCTTTTGCGAGAATCGCGGGTCCCGAAGTAGCCCAATTAGCTCGTCCGCCTCACGATGACCAAGGTTGGAAGCTACTGAAGCCAGACAAACCGTGAGATAATCCATATGCAAATCACCGAGGGCCTCCTCAGAAGGCACTGGGCGGGAACTGCTTCCGTGTTCTCGCTCTAATGACGCGGGAGCCGGGGAAGGAGAAACACAATGCGAAGTGTCCGGAATGGGAGGGGCGCACGGAGTGGGGTCGACGATGTCCTCGGACACTGGAGGCTCGGGAAGGCGACAAGGGGCAGTGACCGTTTCGGAAGATGCGGGCGCGGGTGCGGAAAGCTTGAGACGCTTGCTTCTCCGAATGGGCCGGCTATTGTCGTCTTCCAGCGCTGCTTTCAGACAAACGGGCAATGGTTGACATGCTGTTGAAGGGATAAGAATCCTCGGCGAGTAACGAAGGGGCACCCACGCTTCTTATGTGTACAGTAGTAGACCATGGGAAGAAGAACTGAACGAGAAACGACGACAAAGACTGCAACGGAAGGGCGTCCGAAGGGAGAAGGAGGTCGAGCGACAGTCAAGATCGACGTCATGCTGAGAACGGAGAATATATTTTGAGTTCAAATCACGTGCTTTCGTTCAAAAAGGAACGTAGGTACACGTCGACCTCAACACAAGGGTGTACTTCTCGTATTATCTACCACTGGTTATAAACCTGTGGTTTCGCAACGTTGTACGCTGTACACTTGTCCAATCTCGCACAGAAAAATAAATCTCTTCCCTCCGCCGCCGCCGCCGCGCCTCCGACGTCCGACCTTCCCTTACCGTCGTGATCCGTGCCATCCACATCCTCGCGTTATACTCCCCTCCGTCCTTCTTTTTTCCTCCCTGTACTTTATGGAGGTTCCTTAAAGTAGAGGGCGGAAAAAAGTAGGACGGAGTCATCCGTATCTCACGGATGTATTCCGTGCAGTCTTTTCGTAGGTTCTCTTCCATATTCTTCTATGTATCTTTGCTCTAAACTAACCCATCCTCACCACGTTTTTTCGCGCTATTCGACATGTAAACGGCAGAAAATAAGCTTTGGGTTACCGGGTTCCCGTTTTCAGCCTCCAACTCGTTCCATTTGTTCAACTACGTTCTGCTTACGATATGTTCCATCTTGTTCTACGTCTTGCTACTAACATTGACGTGATTGAAGGTAACCACTATTTGACGTGCGTCCTTTGTATTTCTTCCGACGTCCACAACGACTGTAAGTACGCAACCAGTTTCATTTCGTCTCTCAAGATCGATCTCTGACTGCTCGTGTAACCTATCACGCGGTATTGCCGATCTTGGTTCACTTTGTTGCGCCATAGGCGTCTCTAGCTTCTCGCATCTTGCGCTACTTTTGGTTTGTTGGCGATCTTGGTTCCGCCATAGACTCTTCTCTCTTCTCGCGTCTTGCGCTGCTTTTGGTGTATTGGCGATATTGGTTGATATTGGTTGACTGGCTCGGGCGATAGGTTCATCATTGGCAATCTTGGTTGACTAGGTTGCGCCATAGGATGGTCTCTCTCTTATCGCGTCTTGCGTTACTTTTGGTGCATTGGCGATATGGTTTGACTTGGTTGCCTCATAGACTCGCCTCTCTTCTCGCGCCTTACGTTGATCTTCTTGTATTGGCGATCTTGGTTGACTGGCTTGCGGGATAGTCGATTCTGGTACTTGGTTGCGACATAGGCTGCTCTCTCGTTTATCGCATTTTGCGGTATGTTTGCTGCATGGGTATTCTTGGTGTCGTTGCTTGTGAGTTCTCGCTTCGACACCTTTCGCGGTTTACGATGATATGGTGGGCTTGTAATCTAACCGATCCCTTTCCTGCTTCTTCTTCCGTTTGCGAGTTACCAGGTCCCTCGACTTTTCTAGCGCAACGTTTCTGTTTTGTTTTATCAATGGTACGTTCCATCGCATTTCAAATGTATCTAACGGATCATTGACTAACTTATGGATACTTTCTGCTTGCGTATACAGGTAAATGACTTTTGATGCGTACGTAGCTCACGAGTTGCAGGTGCAGGTTCCTCAAGTAGGGAACCATGCATCTGGGCATGGTTCCCTACATGGGGAACGGAGAGAATGAGGCGCTTCGCGCCTCATCTTCTCGGAGTGCGTATTTGTTCTACCGATACAGCCGATGATGGACGTGCAGCCTGCGGCATCTGTCGCAGATTGCGCCTACACCCGCTCCATCATGGGGATATGGTACATGTAATATAGCGAAGTAGTGGTTAGCAAAAGCGGTCGATAGAAGAATAGATACGAATAAAACGGTATGATTTCATAATGGGCATCATCTGTACTAGCACTAGTATTCCATGCGTTGCAGGGTATCATTCCGCAGAAGGTATCGTGTAATGTGCACCTTAATGGAAACTGAACCTAGACTTCGCGAAATACAGTTCAGGTAGCCCTCGACTAAAGAACTAGCACGAGTGGAAAACCCACCAGTATTTACTGCACAGCGATTCTGGACGACCCAAGCAATTATCTGCAGATTTTGAAATAATTGATCTCGATATTTTTTCAAAAAATTTACTGGACGACCCTTGCCAATTTCTGGACGACCCTCGCCAAAAACTAGCATCTGCAAGAGACAGACGTAAGGGCTTAACCAAGAATGGGAATTGGTATGGAATGGCTACGGATATTGATGGCGACCTCACCATGGAAGTTATTACTTTGGGGTCAAATTACTGTTTGGAAGTTGACTTCCCCGTTCACATTCACGGATGTTAGCGGTTGGATTTTGCCAAAAGGAATGCCTCGTGGGGGTGTTGTTTCAATTGCAAAATTAGGCTTCGATAACGACAGTGATTTTGATTTGTATGTCGCACGAGCAAAGTCTGGAGATCTTCGTTGGACTCCTGGAGACGATATAGAGGATTTCCTGCTGGAGAACCGCAATGGAAAGTATGTTGATGTTTCGAGAAAGGCGAAGTTGCCGCGCAATACCATGTCGCGAGGTGTAACCGTGGCGGATTGTAACAATGACGGTTACATCGATATCTTTGTGACTTAATACGCGGAGAAAGATATCTTTCTTCTCAATCGTGGTGAAGGTACGTTTCGTACTGTCCGAGGTCCAATTTCACGTCCTGGAAACGTAAAAGGGGATAATGCCGTCGCCGTAGATTATAATTTGGATGGATTTGTCGACATTGTCTCAAGCCAGGGGGATCAACATGAGAAGAAATGTGGTGGGTAGTACAGACTCTTTCAAAATACCATACGTCAAGTCCAGGACAAGAGATTCATTTCTGTTAGAGTTAGTAACGCCAAAGATAAGAGTGCTACACCACTTCATGCTGTCGTCTCCGTGAAAGATGGGGCTCTGAAGATGATAAGGCGTGTTGGGTCTCCTGGAGCCACTGTGTCTCGCTCGTTCATTGAGACTGTGCACTTCGGTCTTGGAAACGAACAGAAAGTCGAATGGATAACAGTCCAGTATACAAGTGGTTACAAGCAGACAATTCAAAATCGCAGAGCAGGGGATACTGTTGAAGTTGGACAGTTCTAGAGAAAACAAGAGCGGTGACTTAAGTCCTGCAACTCATGTAAGCATGACCTCGCTGCTGCAAGGCCTTTCATCTTTTCCCTCAGGGTTTGAAAAGCATATAGTTTTATTTTACTCTGTATCCACTAGTGGTATAAAAGGGTATCAGCGTACAGCGCTTTAGTTGTTGCAAATGCGCTCCACACAATAGCGGACACAGGGACTCGTGTGTTGTGCACCGTACATCAACCGAGCAGAGAGGTGTTCAATATGTTTACCAGGTTTTGATTCTGAAGCGCGGCGGCAAACAGGTCTATTTCGGAGACATCGGTCGGAATGCTCCCGCCTTGACGACTTTGAGTCCAACGAGGCAAACAAACTGGTAGGTGAAACAAATCCGGCCGAGTGGATGCTGGATTTCATCGCAGACCAGAGTCAGAACTGGGCCGATATATGGGAGGATAGCAAGGAGAAAGCAGATCTTGACTCCGAACTGCAGAGATTCGAAGAGCCTGATTCTGACGGTTGAGAGCATGAAAAATTCCAAAGAGTTGGGTTTGTCGTACAGTTAAGGGCGGTAATCAGCAGACTCTCCTGGGGTAATTGGCGTCTTCCGGAGTACAACTTCGCAAAGGTGGTTCTCATGCTCATGATCGCTTTGATTGTCGGCATTTTGTGTCTCCGCGATATTGACAACACCCCGCGTGGAGCGATACTAGCGTTCTCGGCGTTGTTTGTGACTATGGTACCTAGTAATATAAACTCACAGAATGGGATTCTGCAGACGGATGCTGGACGTTCGATGTCTTACAGAGAGACTGCAGTCGGCGCCCGTTTCACGCAGAGTCGTATAGACACGCGGTACAAATCACGCCGTATCTCAACTCTTTGGTGCATCGAATTGCTTCGGATTACAATTATTTTATGGACAAATTGGCTGCAACAATGGAGAGTGATGAATTTACGCGGCGTTTGTTTGCGCTGCTGGCGTGCTCTGACGACCAGCCCGCAACAACGACGTGCTAAGTTTTCCATTTGTCGCTACGATTACTTCATGCATGTTGGCGAACGTGGCGAGTACTGCTTGAGAATGGTCGAGATGAACTGCATAGCGGCTAGATACGGATGTCTTGGCACTAAGATATCTCAACTTCAGTGCTATCTCAGCTCCCATCCTGTTTCAAATGTACACATTTCGTTGAAGCACTTGCCTCAAACCGATGCGTTGCATGCGTTACAAGCCACACTTGCTACGGCTCACAAGGCACTCTTGGATGTGTGCGCGCCTGATTCATCAACGCCTGTCGTACTTGTCATGGTTGTGCAGCCAGGGGATACACATTCATATGACCAGGACCTGTTGCGTCAGACGTTGTGACAAAAACACTCGCTCGAAATGCTTCGTCTCTCTCTGGCGGACATCTACCAATGTGCGTCGTTGGATGTTTCATGAAACCTAAAATTAACATTGAGCGATCGATCACAACCACTCATTGCTCCGAAGTGCTTTGATCAGTTCTCAGGTTGGCCTTTTATGATAAGCCGCTGCTCAGCTACGCTGGAGGTGTAGATCTTCCATTCATGCGAGCCGTCGGTATCAATTTCGTTACCGAGTCCTTATCGAACAGCAGCTTGAATCAAGCCGCAGCCATTTTTGACAATTACAATGACCTGGAAAACACGGCACAGAAAATTGTAAGTAGTATTCAATGTGCTACAGTTCGATTGAATGGCGCTTTGAGGCTGAAAAGCTTCTCCCTTTTGAAATCGGAGTTCAATAACTTCATCAAGTTCGCTAGGGTCACGTTGCTAGATGCCTCTGTTGTTGAGACACAGCCTAGAAAACACAGTGTACTGCGGACAGTGCAGTGACACTGAGTCAAGCTCTCGCTCTGACATACGGCCCTCTGTTGGGCTGTTGCGACAAAATCTGGGCTTCTCACAGAAGCAGTCTCACACCCGGCCTGCTATTTGGCTGAGTGAAAGAGGTTCTGCCGATTCCACTGGCACAAAGGTGCCTGTGGTTGAGGGCTGCCGTGAAGCGGGCTCTCGATAGGCGTTGTGGGGCAAGATGGGGGTTGCATATTACTTGTAATGTTCGATGATGATCATCCTTTACTGTTTATCATGAGAATAACTACTTAAGTGCTACTTGCTTGCCTACATCGTACTTCACTTCCAGGCATTCCATAGATTTAAATCAATTCAATTCCCGTTACAGCCTCTCTCTGTAAACAACAATTCAAGGTCAGCAATGTTGATCACAACCACCATGATATCAGCCCACGTCACTGTCAACTCTCGACACTCCAGAATTTTTCTTTTCAAAAATCACTTCAAACAGTGTTGACGTTGATTCTTGTGCCTTCGACCCAACCCGTTGGCCTCAGAGATATCGTGTTCGTAGTCATCAGTTTCCAGAGTGGATGACCATTGCCAACTAAGCCCTTGGTTAGGCCGTCACCAACGTTTTGATCTCCAGGGATCCACGCCAAATACCTCAGCTCGCCACGACTGTGACTCTCCTTCAATGCTGATACATCAATCTGTAGCCTCTTTTCAAGAGTAGATCCACATTTTGCCACAACGTTAAAAACGGTGCGCGAATCCACATATGCATCAAGTGGAGCATCGTGCCCTAAAAGTTCTTCCAGAATTGCCTTACCCACGTAGGCCTGATCAAACCCGTAAACCAACGCGTGAACTTCGGCTGCCATGACGGAGCGAGCCACTCGTTTGCACTTTGAACTTCCATAGTGTATTATGTTGGCGCGATTGTTCCCATCAGCCAAAACCAAGACAAATCCCAACTGCGACTTGAGCTTCTCGGCATTGCCGAATGACGCATCTGTGAAGAGCATAAGACGCAAAGAACTCATGTCTAAAGGCACATAAGTCAGTCCAGTTTTCACAGTCTCATGACATCGGCTTCCAACTGCCGTCATTCTCCTATAATGAAGAGAGTCCGGTGCGTTCACCGAGCTCGCAAGAAGCTGCACTGCTGCTGACAGATCTGGACGCGTACAACATCCTATATATTGCACTTGCGCTCTAACACTAACGAAGTCTTCTCGAGAGCGTGGTTGCTTCACTGACCGGAGTTTTTCGCTTTGGTCGATAATAACAGTACCATATGGCTTCCTACGAATGTTGATGCCATTGAATGTAGCAGAATCGCTCTCTTGCAGACACTTACGAGGCTTTGACTCAAACTTCGTCGAGTGCCTCTCCTCATCTTCAAGAAACCTCGCTGTTCCATGACCAAAAGAGTCATTCACCTGCAGAATCGTAATCCCCTCCAAATCCAATCCTTATCGTTTGTATAACACACATGGGTTTGCGAGCGTTGGGGTCATCTCGAGGTGTTTCCTGTGGTGGGTCTGGTATGTAACAAACCAATGGAGTCCACTTTCCGGTATTCCGTATAAAGGCTAAAGAACACGAAGCACCTTGCCAGAATCTAATTTCATCTCCTGTGGCGGGCGGAGGTAGATGTTTCGTTCGATTGCTGACTTTGACTGAATGTAAGCTTGCGAGATGTCTCGGACGTACGACTTGTGTCCCGGAATCATGGCAGAAAGGGAAATAGCTATCCTCTGACCAAGTCGATTGACGGTGGGAAACTTCGTTGCGATGTCTAATGCTCCGCGATCTCTGTAGTTCTGGGCCACCAATCGTGACTTTTTCACTGCCTTTCCTTCGATCGATTTTACGACATCCACCCATCTTGACCCGTAAATGCGAGTCCCGCTGGAAACTTGATCTAGATCAACAACTTCAAATGTACCACGCTGCTTCAAACCCAAAAGTTCCTTTGCGCGTGCATCCGAAAAGTCCTCGTATCCTGGTGACAAATCTTCCACAGTAAAGGTCTCCCCAAACATTGCCGTTACTTCTTTCGCTGTAACCTTTGCGTTCATTTCCATTGAATCCCCTGCAGCAACTTCAGTGCTAGAAGAAGTAGTCCTAGTCTTGAGCTGTGACCTCAAGACTGGCTTTACGACACTGGAACGGAATATACGCCGCCCATGGGGAAGTTGAACAACGACGGTTTCACCATCAATATGTATAAAGGGGACGGGACCCTCCCATTGTTTTGAGCTCTCTCGAAAAACATATACGGGGGCACCGGCCGGTAGCTTCAATAACTCTTGGCTCTTCTCCTTTCCTTTCGGGCCGTTGAAATGTTTGAGGCCGAAAGATACGCGTCGCTTTGCTTGCTGTTTCCTCACTTCGTCCATCGCACTGTCAATCGCCCTTGCTAGTTGGATCTGAGTCTCCGCGGGCGTCTGTCGAGCTGGGCGAGGTATGGCGCCGAATACGAGTAGCGTTGGGCATAAGCCTTCAGGACCGATCATGTCATTGACGGACTTAGCTGCCATTTGCAGACAGTCGGCATCGGTCTCGCTTCGAGAAAGGGAGGCTCTCAGCTTGAGATATGCGGAGCGAAGAGGACCGTGATACCTTTCTACATGTGTCATAGTTGAGGGGGACTCGACTGGGGCTGGCATAACTGTAATCCCATCCGCATCGGAGAGATCCAGGAACTCCTTTGAAACAAAATTACTTCCTTGATCTACACGCATAAAATCGGGTGGTCCCAAGTACAGTCGTGACCAACAGCGGAGAAACGCCTTCCATACTTCGGCAGAGGTCATGCGACGTAGAAACAAAGCTGCATTAAAATGAGTGGCTTCGTCAACCGCGTGAAGTACCGGCTTCTGGTTGATGTCCATCACATCAATTGCCACAATATGGTTGAACCTGAGATCCTCCATACCTATAGTTAGCTTGAATCTTCTCGGGCGTCTTGCATTCTCGGCGCAAGTCACGCAGGCTTGTGTAAGCTCGTCAATCGCCTTTTTCACTTCAGGTGTCATCTCATCAGGACGGGCTCTCTTAAGAACGTTTGTGAAGGCCTGGACAGTTGGGTGACCAAAAGAACGATGTAGCTTCCTCAGTTCCGTCTCAGTGTAAAGCGAGTACAAAAGGTCTCCATGGCTCCATTTGTGAATCAAGAAGTAGTTATTGAACGTCAGAGGTTGGTGAAGATGCTTGTACATCACTTCACGTCTCTACAGACTGATTTCCAATCCATTGTCCACCATGTCTTTCATGCTGAGAAGGCTGGGGACACTGTCGTTCACGATTTGAAATGTCACATCAATGACCAGGTTCAAGTCTCTGAAAGGAAACGGTATGGTAGCTGTTCCAACTGGTGTGCTGCTGCCACCAAGACCCTTGAGATGCTTCACATTGTGGCGATCAATAGTGCACGAGACGCTGAATTGTTCACAGTACGCTTTGTATTGAGAGTAAGACATTACCGATGATCGGTTAGCACAAGTGTCGATATAAAGTCCATGGAAGTTCTCGCGTCCTCCTCTGTTCAATTCCTCCGCCATCGTAGCCAAAGCCGCGTCTCGGTCTCTGTGGTACCCAATGCCGTACGAGAACGAGGCATTTGCCAATAACACTTCATCAGATTCATGGAGTGACATGTCATCCTGTACTATGTATGCTGTGTCCTCCTCGGACTCATCATCAGTGACTGATGCGTCGCTCTCGCTTGAGTAAACCATATTTACAGCATCTGCATCGCGTTCCTCAGTTGTGACATCTTCAATTACGTTGACGAGGTCCGCAACAGTGACGTAAGCGGATGGTCGACTGCTCTTCATCTTATCAAACGCATCTCGAATTTCTTGTTGGGAGTGTCTGCTTCGAGCCAAATGATTTTCGCCACACACGTAGCAGCCTTTCTTGCCTGCGAGCCACTTTGATGGGATTCTATTGCCACGACGATCACTCTTCTTCCGACGGCTATGGCCCTTCAAAGTTTTTCTTGCGTCACCTCCGTATCGATTACCAAGGCTGTAGAAAGCGCTACTGTCAGAATTTGGGGTTTGGTGAGACGCTACGAATGCTTCTGCAGACCTCGGTTCATTCGACAGAAAAGTGGCGATGCGGCTTCTAGCTTCCTGTGAGGAGGCAGGAACGCGTTCTCGTAGAGATTGGGCTATTTGGGAAGTATCGGCTGATGTTATCAACTGGTCCCGCAGAAAATTATCAGTCCGGTACGCGGGGTCAAGTTGGTTCTGGAGTTGCACGAGTCTATGGCAAAAAGATCTTGAATACCATGCACGACGTTTCTGTAATCTCAACGCCTTTTCTTCTTCTGATTCCATCGCCCTTCGCTTCTCTTGCGGCTGCCGCTGCTTTTCGATTTCCTTCTTCCTGTTTTTTGCTTTTGCACGCCATCGCCGTTTACGAGTGACTTCAGAGCTCAGCAATTTGGCTTCATTTCCGGACCCGATAGTAAGTTTATGCACCACTTTTGTGGACTCATTTCTGGCTCGTATGTTCCGGAGCACTATGCGTTCTGCATCTCGAGGAACGAGTACTTTCGACAATGCACAGTTCGCCTCTTCCGGGATTTTCCACTCTTTGTACGTTTCTGAATCGCTTGTTTAAAATGTCATTTGGCCACAGAACTGGTCAACTTGGATGGCGTTTGTGCTGGAAAGATGGACGCGCCTGCTTGCCTGACAATTTGTAACATGTCCCTCTGATGGGACATGTTACAAACCGTACTCGTACTCTCCACGTGTCACGCTGTTGCACCTCTAGGGGAACAAGTTTTCTCAACTGGTGGACACTTCGCTCTGTATATATTTCTCCCTACCGTTGTGACTCTGTTTCATCGCACTTGACCACGATCATTGGTACCATCGGTACTATCTTTACATATCGTCGATGACTAGCCAACAACATCGATCCATCACCTCTTGGGCGCGCCAATGTGCTCCATGCTTTCGAACTGTACATCATGTTGATCCCATGTATAACTATATCCTTGGCATACGCTGCGCATAGCTTCTTTGGGATCTAGGCTGATTATCGTCACCTTGCGGCCGTATCCGATGTTGGCCTTCACGTATGCGCATCTACTTTCCTCTGCTACTCTGCTCCATGTGTGTTTCTGGTATGTGTGGGCAGCGCGTTCAAGTATCAGGTCTGAGATAGAGAACCGTTTTTGCATTCTATTTCTGTGGGAATGGCGCGTTGGCTTTATGACCAGCGTTACAATCTCAGGGGAATAATTCGTAAGGAAGTGCTTTTGGCTTTTCATTAAGCCTTGTATCGACATCTGTTCGTTCCTACATATGAGAAACAAACTATCAAAATGTACGGTGTCGCTACCTATTCTGGAAGTCGCAGCTGGCATGTTATAAAGCTGTATACAGATGAAGGGGGAAGATGGGAGCGCGTGGACGGAGCTTGCTCGATTAAGCTTGATTGCTGCACAGATCCGCCAGGTCCTACGTATACGTTCGGGAAGCCATCAGAAGGTACCGGAATAACGTCCTATTGGTGGGGGTCTCAAGGTACTTCATCAGAAGTGGTGGGAAATTTCAACAATGCCATAATTGCTCAATAACGATCATACTACTAATTCCAAGTCGATACTAACTTCTTATCACGCCTTGCAGAAGAAAATCTGCATAGTTATCGTCTTGGTACCGAAACGGGTCAAGGTAGTACCTTCTACCATCGAGATCTAGAAAGCCGACTACTCTTTGAATGCAATTGATGTGTTCTGTGGTGATGTTTCCCCACCCTTTCTTCTCGGAGTAGAGCAGATCAAACCCATGCTCTTCCACCATGTTCAGATTCCACTTCACATCTACAAAGACTGCGTTGACTTTCATTCCTTCAAATTCAAGCACAACCTCTATAATATCATTGACAACACCGTAGTACAAATGCCAATTATAAACCCCCTTCCCGCAATCTGCCGAAGATGTGGGGCATATGGATGTGTCGGGAATGAAGTGTGCGGCAACGCAATACTTCTATCGGGCCTGGTAGGATGATCGTTTTGATGGGAGACTATGAGATTTGAGGCTTTCGATTTTGAAGTACCCTGAATCTCTGCTTATGGTTGCCGTTCTGATCTCTTTCATGGAAACGACGTCTGCTTTGTTCATCTGCGTCGGAAAATTATCTGAGAGAAACTGCCGCACAGCCCGCTTACGCTCGTTCTTCAGATCTTGCAGCGGCGTGCCAGCTCCGTGGCAATTAGCACCGGTGTGCAATGGTACGGTTCTCACGATGGAGCTCCCATGAGTTGGACCTGAGAACGTCACAATATTTGAAGAAGACTCCTGTTCGACGTCGAAAAACGTCTTTCCATCATTTGCCAACTTGAGAGCGAGCAGTTTGAAATTCTTATGGAACAAATGGGACGAAATGTTGGATGTCTGCCGTACCCGTTTTCCAATCTCTCCCAAAAGTCTTTCCACAAGGAACTGTGAGGTGACCGGGAGAGGACCACATTGCTTCAGAAGCTCCGGAAGGTGCAGTATGGTGTGTGTCGTAGGTGTCAGGCAATATAGCGAGGATCGGTCTGGACAGAACAAACGAATGAAGACTGTGTACTATTCTTCGACTACTCTTGTCAAAACCTTATGGCTGGCAGCGTCGCAGTTATAAGTGAAGCACAAGCTCACCAGCTGACGAGTCTGGTTCCATAGGTGCATAATTTGCCTATCTACATTGAAGCGATGGAAAACGGGGAGAAGGTACAACTCGGCGTGGCGCTTCAAGTCTTCGGCTTTAAAGCGGGAAAAATTCTGTAAGGACAGCGGAGATCTTCTCCATGAGCTCGGAATTCCATGCGTGCAGATCTCTAAAGCTCTGTTGATCAGGTCGAGCTTGCCTGATGTCAAACAGTACCGAGGGATCTGCGCCAACCGTTCCTGTCTTGGGTGATTTGCTGTCAAAAGTCTCAGAACGTGTTTTGTCCATCCGAGCAGTACCATATGCATCACGTCATATGGAAAAGAAAAAGCAAAGTCCACCGACAACTGGGACATACACGAACTTCTTTTGATGCCAGATTCCTTGATAATCTTGCGTTTTCTTTTCTCGTCATTCTTGCTTGACCCCAGGGCCTTCCACGCTTGATCAATCTCAGAAGTTTCTCGCTTGCCCATGGACTCCATTTTTATTACATCACCAATTCTATATCGCGCTCGAGAACGATTTGATCTCATCAACAACGAACGGTTCTCTGGGACGGCGCAAAAGCATTGGCACTCTTTAACTTTAACTCTTTGCTTCTTACAAAACCGGCAGAGCACTTTGTCTTTGTGCCCAACATAACCGAAGATCTTAGATGCAGCGAGCCAGTCGGCAGTGAAGAAAAGGACGAATACCTTCAGACTTCTAATCTTTCCATCATTGCAAACTGCCATTACTCCCTTTTCCAACTGCTTCAGATCCGAAATTATTTCACTTATGAAAGTGTCAAAGTACTCAGGATCATGAGAAGAAGGAACAATAGCATGTATGAGATAATTAGAAGCCTGGCTTCTTTCTCTCGGGTTATAGTTCAAGATAGTTGATAATATCGGTCATGTGGAAATTGGAGTACCCTTTCGGTTCTTCGTGCACTCAAATCCATCTGAAGATAACGACAGAAAGACGAAAATCTCATTACTTTCTGCATTCCACTCTTCAAGGCGTTGGCCATGTTGTCGGAGGAACATTTCGCCGTGGTAATAATCATGGTCTCGAACATCGAATGGATGGTGCGCCAAAGATTCCTTTGCTCTCAGACACCCATACATTGTTTCTTCAAATGAATGACCAGCGCGAAAAAGTGCTTTCAATGCCGATGATTGTTTTTAAAAACCAAAACTTATGTTTGCTCGCCGCAAGCGGACTCTTGCAGCTTGGACATTCTCGTGTAGATCGCAGTTTTCCGGCGTGAGCCACATGGCCTTGAGGGCACATTCTGAGGTATGATTTCTCAATGTGTGCCTTCTGTACTGCTTACGAAATTAGGGCTCTATATGAAGTGTTGGACTGGATTGGGGGTATATTCAATAACCTCTGTTTCCCATTCTGTGAGACATTGGAAACTTCTGCGTTGTACAAGAATGCAGCCAGTCTTTTGTACTCATCTTGTCGTTCTGACCTTTCCTCGTGAAAAGTACTTAAAAAGTGGGAACGAGGGGATTCGAGGCGATCGGACTATCGAATATTTGAAGCAAAGCTTCCACGCACTACTGAGATTTGCCCAATGCTTGACGAATCGTTCACAAGATTGTCTGGTTCGTTTTCATCATTATGTGAATGTACATCATTTTGTTCATTTTCATCCCGGATACATGGACTTAGAGAACGCCCAAAGTGCTCATTGTGAACTTCTGCATGTAGCGAGATCTCCACATCACTTTCATACTGAACAGCTAGATCGCTGATCGGTACCGAATCCGCTTTTCCCCCAAAATCTGTACTTCTAGCTCTCTCATTGCTTCTTTCTGTAAGCAGATCAGAATGAGCGTCTAGAGCTGAGTATCCCTCAAGGGCTGGTGTTTCTTCTTCCGGCACTTGTTCAGAGTCACTGAATAGCTGCTTCGGGCACATGGATATTTCCCATCGATACCTCTTCCTTCCTCTTCCCATCTTCGCTCCTTCGGTCAGTGCAAGAACTGAAAGGGAATCCGAGAACTATATCTTCAAGAGCGATACGTCAATGGATAATATTTGCGGTGCCACTGACTGGAGAGGCTTTATGTTCAATAACCAGTCGCAAAGCCTTTCTACATTCTGAACACTTGAGGAGATGCATGCATATCATGTCAACAAGTTGTTCATTTTGTGAATGTTGGGAGCAATTTCAAAGTCTGAGAATCTTTGTTGAAACTCGATAAATATTTTAACTTCAAGGGCGTACTTTCGCTTCGGTACTTCTCTTCCACTCGCGTTCGTACTTGAGCTCTATCCTCCCGCTCATTCTCTCACCTTATGTACCCAACCCTTCTCTCACCACTCGGGTGCATCAGACTGGCTTTCCTCTCTGAGAAGTCCCAGCACCCCAGAACCCAGAGTTCTCATCTCTCACTGAATCTCTGCTCTGTTCTTGCCGTTAAGTTGCATTTCGAATTGCGTACGGATTATGTCTACTACCCAAGTACGTACAGGACTATCGTACTTCCATCGAGAACCAATCACTGACGATCGAAATCTCCTCACTCTTGCAGCACGGCGGTGAGTGGTACTTCCCACATGAGTACGCGTACTTTACCTCGGCTTACTGTTGATAGTGCCATGCATTCAGAACGTCGAGCTCTCCCTGCACAGTCGCTTCAGGCCTCGAACCAGTCGAGGGAAGGAGCTTATCCTCATTCTGAATTAGGTGCTTCAAGTGGTGCTGATATCCTCGGCCAACGAGTGCTGCCAGCTAACTCCGTCATGATTCCTACAGCTTCGATGAAAAGACGTTTGAGGGATTCCGACCGACCGGGGGTTCCGACAGGCACCACCATCTCAGCGAGGGCCCTCTTCAATCGCCTGTATCAGAAAAAATGGGCCGTGATTTGGAAAGCATTGAAGATGGCTATCCGATATACACCACGATGGCCAATGCGATCAAGGATGACATGCGCTCATATATCTACGACCGCCTTGGGATTCAGCGTGGTACCCGAACGTACATCTCTGTTAAGAGAGAGTTCCCTTCTCAGATCATGCACCTTAAGCGCAGGATTATTGAAACCTATCTAGTCTTGTCCGCTGCTCAGGGGAGATGGGTGTTGAACGACTTCTTGAAGGAAGTAGTTCAAAGGGATAGGAAGGCCGCGGCAGAGACACGCAAGCGAGAGAATAGGAAGAAAATCGCGACTTCTGCGGAAGCACACCATGCATATTCTGCTGATCAGCAAGAACAGATACATGCTTCAACTGGTGGTAGCCATGCTATGTGCGGAGGACATGCAGAACCCAGACTTGCTACCAACGATGCAACAACCGGCAATGGTCACAATGTTATATACTATGAGCAAGGCAAAGCAGTTGGAAACGGCGCGGTAGTGGACACGGAGGAAAGCAGGGTGGTTGGCAATGGTGAAGTGTGCGATTCCGAGAATGACGATGGCGCCCAAGATGGGTCTCAAGAAAACGATACTGACCAAGTGGTGGAAGCAGCTGATGAGGAATATGGATCGCCTTGTGACAGTGCGCATTCTGTAGATGCCAGGCGGAAGGCAGCTCCACCTCAACCTCAGAGAATCCGAAATCGAAAGAGCTCTGCACAGCCTGCCTCAAACAACTTTAATCACAGAGGACTGAGAGATAAGGCCCCTGCATTGAAGCCACAGAGATATGAAGAGCAGAGCACGGGGCCCGTGTCTGAGATTCCGCATCACGTTCGTCCGATCGTGGGGAAGAAGAAGCCTAGGAAAGCACCCAAGCGAGCACTTGCACCTTTGACTGAGAGAAATGTTGAGAATGGTATTTCAGGTAGAGCTGCTCAGAACTCAGGTAATGCAGCGCCTTCGAGCCGCAGAGGAGTGAAACTTCTTCACTCTCGTAAGCGTCAGCGAAAGAATCCAAAGAAGACAAGCGCTGCTGCTGGGAGTTGCCGGGAACGGGAATGATCGAGCATATGTTACGTTTTGCCGTATTGGATGGACCACGTACAATGGAACTTATCGGCTTTGCACCCTGGCTATATGAGAAACAATATTCATCTCATAATCACGTGCACAACTTTCGGAAACTGAACCACTCAAATATCTATGCTATTGTTATTGTTTTCAGTAAATGACCATGTTAAGGTCTACCAGCGTACACTCATAGTATGCCGCGTGGTAATTATAAGACATTCAATCATTCTGCATTAGATCTTCATAGGTGTGCAACCTGATCTTATATAGATGTGAAACAGGTACGCTTACGCTCCATTCAAGGTCGCTCCAAGCCCATTAAATAGAGCCTTCTGAGGGCCTGTATTGTTCTCATATACTTCATACTATAGGCCTATGGTTCGTACGAAAAGCGGTCACATACGCAGTACATTTATCGTACTTGCTTTGTCCATTTTTTGTCGTTAGGTGAGCACGAATCAAGGTGTACTTGCGACACAGTATAGATCATAGTTTGATACGATTGCGACGATGGCTCTGGTCACCTATGGATCTTTTCTTGTTATATATTGGATCACAATAAGAATATTGTTCCTTCTCCTTGGGACCTTTGCAAATGACACAATTGGCCTTCTGTTGGGTCAGATTTGGGCATTCTGAATGAGGCCTCCTCTCGCCCACGCTTTTTGGCCTTACTCAGGCCCTATTTCGGGCTTATATCGCCCATCTCTCGTCCACGTGTAGAAGGGTCATTTCGGACATATGTTGGCCATGAGTTGGCCATACATTGGCCATGTAAATTGTTCACAGGGGATATTTATACTGATTTCCGTCACGGAACTCGTCGTCAACCAGGGTGGTTTCCTCTTGAGAAGGGGGATGTGTACAGCAAACCCTCCTCAGAGATACCGTTTCGGTAGTGGCAATCATAACTTAATGGGACGTCCTTCGATGGGTAACTCGAGGTTATGACTAGCACGATGACGTGGATCCGGACCCGAAATATGTACATGTGTACCACTATTTGGTTGTTTGGATGGAGTGAATCTTTTCATAATTTTTAGAAATACCACGTGGGTTTTGGTCCGATACTGTCAGAACTGCCCGGGACGGGAGGTGCACATGAGGTGCTTAGATTAATCTATTATTTAGATATTTTTGATAACCCTCTACAGGGCCGCTAATTTCACTACTTAGGTGATGGCTCACCGCCATCACCAACCTAGTACAACCCAGAGAGTGCAAGCAGTGCATATCATCATTGGTCTTGTTTTTCTTTGCTTTTCTTGTGACTCGTGGAGTGCACAAATATTTGTTTACCGACCGATACTTTCTCTCTGCCCTAGTACTTGGGTTTGTTTCTGTTCTTTCTTTTGTTTTTACCATTGATTTGGTTCATTACCGCCTATTTCCATTTGATCGTTCCACCTTTGGATGTCTACGTTTGGCTACAGATACCGTCATTGGTCAACTACGATCTACACTACTGTGTCCGCCTTTTCTGGCCCTTTTCCCGTTCGGGCGTTCTTTCTCAACCCTGTGGTACAGCCTGAGGTCCTTGTTGATTTACACTCACACCGGAGGATACGGGGTGCGCTGTCGCTGTGCGAACCTCTTTTGAGAGCGGGGATTCGAACTGCCTCGGGTGGCTTCGCCCTTTCTGGGATTGCTCCACATCTACCTCAGTAAACCATCCCCGCTTAAGCCGCACCGATTCCGCTTCAATCAGGACATTTCTCACTGCGTACGACTAGTACCGCAAGGGTATTACTGTTCGAGCACTCCAGCTCACAGTCGCCGAATCCTTGACGACAGAGCCTGTGCGCACAGTCAACAAGGTGGTTTGCTGTGATGCTGAATGGGTCCAGTCCATTATTGACCTCCAACTCATTCCCGATCTGTCAGATGCAAGCATGCTGACCGATGAAGTGCTGCGAGGTTTTCTTGAGGAAAGGGCGGAAATGAAGAAAACCACGATCTCTCTCCAAACGTTATACGGACTGGTCGAACGTGACCTCCGAAGGGACATGCAAAATCCCTCTGCCCCGGTGCGCATGGAAAACTTGTTCGCATCCTACCTTTCACTCCTGCGTAGGAACGGTCTCAAATTGGTCACTGCGTCGCGACCCAAAATTGCTGTCAAACATGTCATTTCTGCCGTTAGTTCAAAATGATTTCTCCAGAAGTTGGAGTCCAACATCGAATTCTCCCATGCAGAATTGATAACCGCCTTTACTGCTTTCTTTCAGCACGCTATGAACACAGTCCTTTGAGGACATTGACAATGGCTCAACGCAAACTCCGCGGTCCCAGAAAGGAAACGGCAAAGATTCCTCGTCCTACACCCAGCAAGGCAAGATCACGACTGCATCGGATGAGGACACAAAGAAGCCTCGTTCTCGCAGACCCCCACCGTTCCGCCCTCATCCACCTTGTAAGGCAGATGGATAACGACATATGGTTGATGACTGTGAGAAGTCAACGGATGACGAGAAACGAGAAATGAAGGCCGCTTTGGCTGCCAAGAAAGACGCAGACGGGCCCAGCAAGTCCACACGCGGTCAGAGGAACAAACGGGTAAACCGCGAACAGTCCTCAGGTAGCAAAGGCAATGTCAATTGCACCCGTGCGCATTCCTCCTCGCGCGAACCATCTTCTCTCATCACCGTCTCTGATGGTAGCACTTCCATCGAGGTCACCGGAAGATGCGATGACGGTAGCGATGAGAGCATTGTGTTACCAAGCCTGGCTGAGAGAGCTGCTCTCAGAGGAATCGGGAAGATATCAGCCATCCAGGAGAACTTCCTGTCCGTAGCACTCAAGTCTGGGGTTGAATCCCATAACTTTTCTTTCTCACGTTCATTGAAAGCACCCCGCACGGTGCTACATCTGGCATCTGGTAATCTCGCACTCGTCAATATCGATTACTTCAGTACAAGCAACAAACCAAGTCCAAACAATGGCAACAAAAGCAACAAAGATATCCAAACCGGAAAACAAGAAACCATTCGAAAACGATCAACAACAACTAACCCCAACTGCGGTTAACCCGTTTTCAAGCTTCTAGGTCGGAAGATCAACTTGTAGAGCAATTCCAGAAAGGGAAAAGCCAGCGAAGCAGTTCGAATCCCCGCTCTCAAGAGAGGTTCGCACAGCGACAGCGCACCCCGTATCCTCCGGTGCGGGTGTAAATCCATGAGGACTTCAGGGTATATTACATGGTTGAAAAAAAATGCCCAAACTAGAAAAAGAGCCAATAGAGGCAGACAAAGTAGTGTAGATCGTAGGTGACCAATGACGGTATCTGTAGCCAAATGAAGACATCCAAAGGTGGGATAACCTAATAGAAATAGGCGATTATGAACCAAACCAATGGTAAAAACAAAAGGAGAAACAGAAACAAACCCAAGTACTGGGGTTGAGAGATAGTACCGGTCGGTAAACAAATATATGTGCACTCCACGAGTCAGAAGAAAAAGAAAAGAAAAACAAGAGCAATGATGGTATGCACTGCGTGCACTCTCCTGGTCAGAGCCGGGGGATAACTAGACCGTGCTGCGGTAACTCGCTCCCCGAGAAGTTGGAGACGTCGCGCAGGCGAAATAGATAGCGCCGCACTCCGGGTTACATTACTAGGTTGGTGATGGCGGTGAGCCATTACCTAAGTAGTAGAATTAGTAGCCCTGTAAAGGGTTATTAAAAATATCTAGAAAATATATTAATCTAAGCACCTCATGTGCACCTTCCATCTCGGGCAGTTCTGACCGTGTCGGACTAAAACCCACGAGGTATTTCTAAGAATTTTGAAAAGATTCAAACCCCCCTAACAACCGAATAGTGCTACACCTGTACATCTTCCCATACGGGATCCACGTCATCCGTGCATCTCATAACTTCACTTCTCAATGTTCCGGGATTACCATCGTGATTGTGATAAACATTCCACGGGATTCTAATGATTTGTCGGTTTGCTCTACACATCTTCCTTCTCAAAGGCGAACCATTGGGTCGACAACTCTTGTTTTCTCAGTGGAAAGTCTTTAAATACTTCGACCATGGTGGTATCTCCAGGACGCGCACCGTCGGCAGATCTACAATCGGGACACAGCAGTCAGTCGACACCTCTCTCACAAGCGAGCGGTTTTCTTCTTCCTATGCTCTCACCTCAGCGCTTTCTCAAGAGTCCTTCGATGGCGGATATGGACAACGACAATCAACAGATCCCTCCGTCTTCCAGGCAACAGCAACCATCAGTCTCAGGCGGGGAACAACCTCTTCTCCCAGTCGGGCTTCCGTCGTTCTCTAGGGTTCCCTATGGCCCGGAGTCTACGTCTGGCATTGCGCCTCCGACCCCTTGTCGGGTCAGCCTCTCACCGATTTCCGTTCGGTCCCCCTGCCTCAGGCTCAACCCATACTGTGTGATCTCATGGACGTGAGCACGTGGAACGCCTCGAATCCGATGCAAGCCGTTCCGGCTATTCCACACTGGATACCGCGCAGCATGCTCCTGAATAGAGATTCTCTCCAGGACCCTCGTATATACTGACGAGCACCGTGGTTCCATCCCGTGGCCGTTACAGATACCAACCTGCTGAATTCCTATGCGGAATATGGAATGCTCTCAGGCGACCTTCTAGCGACTGTGACACAGTGATGGGATTTGCTTACGTGCGTAGCGATACCATTGGGTCATCTCCGTGTTGGATATCGGGATCCGCTCGAAAATGCGAGAAGCAATATGGCGAGAATCGCTTACCCACGTCTGGTTCGCACTCTTGTCGAAATTCTGATTCCACCTGCGCATGGTTTTGATGTTGTCTACTTCCAAACTCGCGGCGAGCAATCCTATGTTATCGACTTGGCTGCGCTTCGGACTACCGTTGCACGTTACAATGGGCTATCCCGACCGATTGTCGATGCGAGACTACTCTGTTGGTCCAGACCCATCCTTCGTGCGGAATTCCGATATATGCGAAGCAGGCCTCGTGGCAACTTCCTTCATGACCGTATTCGGTTCGATTGTAAGTTTCGTTGCGAATTCAGATATCTGGTCCCGTACCAGAACATCGAGGCTGGAGCCATCGCGGCGCGATTCCTCTCTGGCCGTTATCCATCCCTTCCAGATTGGTGGGACACAATGGAAGTTCCTCGAGGATGGTATGCAGAGTTGCCTCCATGTTTGACCTACGTGGGTTCACAGCTTATCGCCAATCGATTCACCGGTTACTGGTTCGTTTCCATTACCGAATAGGTCGCCCGCGTTGCGTCGTTCCTCCTTTGGGAAGCCCATGACCAATGTCGGCTATGGTACATCTCTGCGGGGTTGCGTTACAACCTCAAGACGCTCGATCAGCGAGTACCCCTCGCGGGCGAGTACAACATGGACGAACTTCGTTTTATTGTGGAAATCATCGATAGCGTTAACTGGGATACAGTACCTGTTCATCAGCGCGGCCGTGGTGACCAAAATCGGTTTGATAGATCTCCGGGTCGTCGGAGCTACCATGCAGCTTACTTCGTCTACTAGGACCCCTATGATGGCACCCTTTGTTCCGAATCCCATGCGGCAGCTTTACGTGACGTACCGCGTGTAATTCCTCACGATCACCCTAAGAGTTATGTGAATGCTGACGAGTATGTTCCGGCTGTATACCTCGATGATCCAATGCTAGATAATGACGATATCGTGATGGGGCCGAAACAGGATGGTGGACCGAGCGAACTGATTGCCAACGGGGTACCACTCCATGAAGGAGGCTGCCCCAGTGGCTGGTGATTCGGAAGCGGCGACCATTCGTCAGTTCCTTACCTCGATGGGTATCGTCGTCCCTTCGAACGTTTCCACTACGGAAGAATTGCGCGCTTAAGCAGCACCGTACTGGTGACTACTGTTATTAGTGTGGGTGGCAAAATAGTGTCGTAACCTAATATAGCGTGGCCCACACTAATTTAGGCGACAGCCTGTGACAAGAAAACTTAATTAGTGTGAGTTCAGCACACATTTGAGGTGCTTTGCGCGGACTTCACAAGTTGAAATTGCTCGCTTGCGAAACCAACGTCATTCACAGTCATTTCGATAGACAAGAACTCGAGATTATGTCGCTCAACGCGTTCCCTTTATTAAATGCGTTCCAACGCATGAATGAGACAGCACAAAACCCCGCAACAACTGACCCAAATAAAGCTTCTCCTGCAACTCCGCAAAGCTCTCCAAATGAAGGCCAAGACCATTCGTCAGACAGCAATCAAACCCTCACGCGTTCTCCCCAAATTGTTTTGACAAACACAAACAAAGCGCTTATTGCGCAATGGATGATCAAAACATCAGCCACCGATGGAACAAAGCACATTGTTTCCAAGGCACTAGCTCATTTTCTACAGTTCTTTTGTAGCAGCACAAATGATAACCTTCATCGAGCAAGTCGGTACTGGAAAACTAGAACCATCATAACAGTGGGAAATAATCGTAGAGACAAGAACAATGATTTTTCCTTCGTTAGGCAAACCAAGAACGGAATCTAACGCCATTACTGCAAAACCCAGAAAGGTCGAGTACGAACCATAACTTCATGGGTCAACGCGTTTCACAACGATCTCTATGATGAATTCAACCGTATGCGAAAGGCTGGTGTCAAATTTAACTCTAGTTTGCTGCGCCGGTTAGCATTGACCCTTGTCACCAGCAGCCAGGAAGGGGCTTATCATGCTACCATGGCCGATCCTCGCACAAAGAAGCCCATCAAAGACAAGATCAATCCGAGGTGGATTCAGTCGTTCATGCATCGTTTCGGAGTCGTAAGCAGATATCAATGCGGCAAATTAATGGTGTCTCCATCGAAACAGGAACAGAAAGAGAGAGAAGTCGCCTATCATGTAGGCCAGCTTGCCAGGGATTTTCGATCCAACAGTTTGCGGGACGAAGATGTGTACAACGCCGACGAGACACACTTCCGTATGAATATGAACAATCATAAAACGTTAGCACTTGTTGGAGAGAGCAGCATTCGCTACGCAGATGTTGTCTCTGGGGAAAGCGGTATCACAATGATGGTTATAATTGCTGGGGGCCTGAAAGCAAAACTTGAGACTCCGATGTTAATATTCAAGAATGCGGACAAGAACTACCCGATTCGTGGCCTCGCCGATGATGTTCCTGGTGTTGTGTATCGTACGGGGCCGAAAGCGTGGATGGACAAGAGGTTTTTTCTTGAGTGGGTAACCGAAAAGCGGGTTCTGGAACCTCTTCTAAATAGTCGAAAGCGTGTTCTGTACATTGATAATGTCAACACGCACGATATTACTGACACAGTCAAGGCAGAACTAGAAAGAAGTAACACTGAGATCCGGTTTTTTCCCTGCAACGCAACGCACCTAGTTCAACCGGCGGACAGTTTCATCATCCAAAAAGTGAAGACGTATTGGCGTCACGAGTGGGATGCGCACATACTGGGTGCGTTGGAAAGTGGTTTGTGGTCAGACGGTGCAAGAGGATCGGGAAAACTGTCGAACCCTGGTAAGCGTCACTTTTTAAATTGGCGGCAAGGGTTGTGACGGTGGTTAGCGGGCAGAGGGATGAAGAGGGCGTCACATATGCTCGCAAAGCCATGATTCGTTGTGGTACGGCCCTCAACCTAAACGGTCAATGGGAAGAGCGTCAGCTCTCCGCGGAGTTGAGGGCAATTATTGGGAAGTACAGGGAGAACTTCGAAGGACAGATGGTTGGATCTACATCGTAAATGGGCTGTGGCAGCCCACACTATTTCGGTTAGCCTAAATCAGTGTGGGCCACACTAATTCACCCGTAACAAAATTAGTGTGGGTTCAGAAATAGTGTGGCCCACACTATTTCCTGTGAGATGCTCCAAAATAGGCCTAACTAAATTAGTGTGGTCCGCAATAATAACATTAGTCACCTGTACTTTCAGTGATCGGCACGTTCCTTTTGACTTGTAATACGCGAGCATCGCTTAGCTGGCGGTACCTGCACGTAGGTAAACAAAGGTGTAAAACTAGTGGTTATGTTCTGATCTTCTTCCTCTTCTTCCTTGAATCTTCATAATGACCGTTATCCGTAAATCTTCTCTTTAACCGTTTATCGATAATCTTCATGACCATAATTGGTAAATCATTCCATGGTAACTATCCTTCAACTTCATTCGCAAGGTCTTCTTCTTCTACTTCTCGAGCAACAAGGGTTCGCTTCACGGGCTAGGCGTCATCGCTACAGTAGCGGTACCCAGTTTGGGTTCCGCCGATGTTGGGCGGTAGCGGTGTATCGGTGCGTCGTTGAAAGCGAACAATGAAGGACCTAGGCAGATGTCTCACGGGTTCGTGGGTGTCTTCCGATGACGGAAATCCATACCATCGCAAGCGATATAGCCACTCTCCATTTGGAGCTTGTTTGTGATACACAAGTTTCTACACAACGTACTCACGTGTTTACACCACTTGGTCGTCGTTGAGTTCACCATACTGTCCTCTGGCGAAGTTTCCAAGATGATGCGGGTATAAGAGCCCAGCCGTGAAGGTGTATTGACTCCTTCAACAACCAGTAGTGGTTCCACAATTAAGCATTGATGTATCGATTCAACCGTCGTGTTGTTCGGTAATCAAAAGTGATACTTTGCCAAACAAGGTATTCCCGGAAAGAGGGCGACGATTTGATCGTCACAAGTCAAATTCCATACGAATTGGACAACGTAGTGCGAAGTTATCGCATCTCGAATACGAGTATTCCTGTCGATATCACGGGAGTTGACCGTTCTGACGGTGGACCTCGGCGGTTACGCGCCGTGTTTCCTGCAAGTGCAAAGCAATTCCATTGGTTGGAACACCACACACGTGGCTCTGTGGAACTGATTCCTATTGGGGGACCAACTGCCAAGTGGTCATGTGCACTTCCAAACATTTCTGCTGTGCAACACCATCTAATTGGTTCGTCCATCTGCCACGTGGAAGTGTGCAAATTATTTTCATTGGTAGTGCACTCAATCCACATTGAACATGATTTCTGACACGTGGGTGTGTGCAAACGAATCGCATTGGCTGTGCAGCACACCAAGTGTCCTTGTGCCACGCCGCTCATTGCGGTGGGCAACGGCGGCACCAGAAGGCATCAAAAATATGCCAAATTGGCCGATTTACAATGCGCAATGCGCCTTTTCCAAACGCAAAAGACCGTTCAACAAGGGTCGGTTGAAAAACCTTTGTTAGGTACTGTAATCGTCGCCCAAGCGGGAGAACACGCCGTGTCGCAATTCCTGACGCTGAATCGTAGTAAGCGAGTGGGCACGTGCTCTGCGCGTGTGCTGAGTCTCCCACGAGGGTGTGCTCCGTAGCAATATGCATCACCTAAACGAGGTAGACTTTGGTGAAGTCATCGCGGCAAGTGACAAGCCAGGGTCTGCGGACACAGTCTTCGTAGTTGACCAACGATTCCTAGCAAAAGTAACCAATTGGTTCTGAGGATTTCCACGCTGTGGCAACTCATCGTCGCGAGATGCGGAGCTCGGTATCCAGGACGTGACAACGTCATGCGTCTTTTCCCCCCTTTTCAGGCCGAGATACCGATGCGGTAGCAATCTCGGCTTGGGGGGGGGGGGGGTGGTTACACGGGCGTGTGATTCCACAGGATTCTCTAATAGAGTAGATGAAGAATTAGCCGACTTCTGCGGCATATCAGTCATGCCTCGATCTGAATGCGGAACTGTAGCCGGCCGTAGCGGAGTGGAATCTTCAGTTTGACTTCGATTACCTGCTGGAGGTATAGTGATAGTTTCCACGGTAGGATTGGGAGCAAAAGTGACTGATCGCGTGATAGCCATTCATGAAGGCCATTGATATCCAATACGACAGTGTCCGTTTTGGTGGAAATTAGCTTATAAGGTCACTCAGCAATAGGAGAGAGTTTGTGATTTGGTTCCTTCTAAGGATTGTAATATTCCTTACGTACAAAAACAAGGTCGCCAGGATTAGGAACCGGTGGTAACGGTGTACAAATTCGCCGGTCAAAGTTAGCTTTGTGGGCAGCTTTTGCTTTAGACAAAGCTTTCCGAGCGAGCGGGACCATCTTTTCTAACCATGCGTTCCAGGTATCCCGATATAACGGGTGTGAAGGGAACCTTCCCGATTTGGGTTGAGACTCGATAGCGACCGGAGGCGGTATACTGGACAGTACCAGCTCAAATGGAGATAAACCGGTGACACGGTGGACCTGTGTGTTGTAGGCATACGTAATAGCGTCTGTGAATAAGTCCCCATTCTTAGAGTGATCCGATACATAGGAATGTAATGCGTTAAGCATCGTATGGTTGAACCGTTCACCTTGACCGTTCTCTTGGCGATGATAAGTAGTGGTAAACAGATTCCTTACATCAAGGATTTGGCAGACGTCTTGAAATAATTTCGAAGCGAATTGTCCTCCATTGTCGGATAGAACCTGAACAGATGGGCCGTAGACAAAAATCCAATGCTGGACGAACGCTTGCGCTATCGTCGTTGCAGTGATTGTCCATAAGGAACTGTACAAACCAATTTGGATAACCTGTGGGTAATGAGCAAAAGAAAACGATGACCACGAGCAGTACGGAGTAGCGGTCCAAGAATGTCAATCGCCACGAACTCCTGTCGTGCCCTTGCAGAAAAAGCGTGAACTTCTTCGAGTATTTCCGGAGACGTACATTGTTATTCGAGCATTCCGTACAACCACGGCGAACTGCGTAGCAGTCTACCGCCATTGCGTGTCAATGAAAATCTCTGCGTAGAGTCAAATACAACATCCTTCCACCAGGATGAGCACCCAGCTTCACATAATGTGATAGATGTAAAACTCTCTGTTGTAGAGTATGAGGTACCACATTCTGTGGATGTTTCTTATTAACGAAACGAACCAGATGACCTGGTTCATTCATAGCGAACGGTATCTGTAAACCTCCATTGAAAAGAGAGCGTATCTGCGTACAGAATGGATCAGACATCTGCTTTCTGATCATCTCCTCAGAATTAATAGGCATAAAAGAACCCCACGGGCGTTCCTTGAATTTGGTAACGAATGAATCGTCACAAACGTCATCATCTATCGCCTCGATCAAGCCATCTTTGGTCATAACCATGAAACACGGTATCTCTAAGGCTTTCGTGGCGAACGTATAAGCGTTAGTCCCTAGACGAGAAAGGGCATCTGCTTGGCAGTTTAGAGAACCTTTCTTGTATTGAACTTCGAAATCGAACTCCACTGGACGGAGACGCCAGCGCATTAACGTGCCAGAGGGTTCCGATATTCCGAAGAGCAGACGGAGAGCCGATTGGTCGGTATGCACCTCAAAGTGAGTACCCATAAAGTAAGGTCGCAGTATGTTCAATGCCCAGACGACGGTTAAAAATTCTTTCTCCGATACTGAGTAGTTCTTTTCATGAACATTCAGTGCCCTTGACCAATAGCCAATCGGTCTACGACTTCCGTGTTCCAAGGTTTGGAACAAAGCGCAGCCAACTTGATAGGCACTAGCGTCTGTGTCAACCGAGTATGGTAAACCAGGAGTTGGTAAAGCCAAAACTGGTGATGACGTTACAGTGTCCAAAAGGGACTGAAATGCGGAAGCTTCCGCTTCCCTGAAGGGTTCCAGCTCAACTGGCCTGCCCTTCTTCAAAAGCTCGTGAAGGGGAGGCGAGATCTCGGCAAAATTCGGAACGAATCTACAATACACGTTACAAAGTCCAAGAAAAAAACGGATTTCCGTTTGATTCGTCGGATGCTTAGCTTCCTTCAAGGACTTGACACGAACTTCGTCAATCGAAAGCTTTCCGGGACGGATCGTATCTCAAAGATACTGAACCGAATCGGTGAAAAACTCGCACTTCTTTAACTTCAGAGTTATTCCGGAATCGCGGAGAACACGCATGATTTCTCGCCCATGAGGCAAATGATCATTCATGTTGTTGGAAAATATGATGATTTCATCAAGGTATAACAAACAGATCTTCCATTTGTATGGAGCCAGTAGGATGTCCAACGCTTTTTGGAACGTAGCGGGCGCATTTGTGAGCCCAAATGGCATTCGTTTGAAACAATACAAGCCTTAGTGAAACACGAAACCGGTTTTTTCACGGTCTTCTTTGCGGATAGGGAGTTGCCAATATCCCGAGTTCGCGTCGAGAGCCGTGAAAACCTGAGCACCCCCGACTGAGTCACCGCATTCGTCCATTCGTGGAATGGGATAAAAGTCCTTAACTGTGACCGCATTGAGGCGACGTTAATCAATACAGAATCGCCACGATCAGTCCTTCTTAGGAGCGAGTACTACCGGTGATGCCCACGGGGATTGGGTCGGTTCGATAACTCCAGCTTTAACCATCTTCTCAACTTGAGCTTTTCTTTCTTCCCTAGCCTTAGGGCCAGCCCTATAAGGGTGTTGCGCTATCGGCCGAGTGTTCGGAAGGAGATCAATTCTGTGCTCGGTAATCGAGATCTTCCCTACGAAACCATCCCACATCGTGGTAAATTCCCTCAGCATATCACGTAATTTCTCACGATGAGTGTCTCATACATGTTTCAGATTCAATTCTTCCAATTCCTTAACAGGATTCTTATATTCTTGTCCAGGGGGACTAGCCTTTGCTTCAGGCTCTAATGATGCGTTCGGCGTACCGACAACCGAAACGGTTGCAATTATCTCCTCTTGCCGCTTCTCAGGGTGTTGTACGCCGAGTTCGTCTGCGAGGGTAACCTTTGTAGGTATTGCAGCGGCCGGGTGCGGCATTACTGAACCAATAACCTTGTGTTTGGTTAGCCACTAAGATTTGGGCCTCAAAATGGCTATCAAAAGCTTAAAAGGATTCTGAGATTCAATGTGAACAACTCCATTAGCGAGAGCAAGGCAACGGGAATCATACAATGATTGCATCGGCTTTACGACAAGTTAACCATCCTGGTCCGAGCTCACAGTGACCCAAGTTTGGGATTCGGCAGGAATCGAAATTGATCGCGCGCACCGTAAACGGGTAGAACTTCTATCCATATTTGGATTATCCTGTGCGGCAGGGAGAGGGACTTGACGCTTGAAAGCTTGCCGAAGGGGCTTCCGAACAATCGGTATGGTTAAAAAATCTTCCATTTCCACGCATTTGGAACGCGGACGAATCGCTTCGACGAACCTGTCGCAAAAGACGCAGCCCAGAATAACGGGAGCAGCTAGTGATTCGAATACGAGAAATTCCAATTGGACTGTGCATTGGCCCAGCCAGACCATCAGATGAATAAAGTCTTCTGTCGGTCAATGAAGCCTTCTTTCCGTCACGGATTGTTGTTTGCGTCGGCAATATCCAGCGATGGACCTTGACGAATCTACGGCCGTAACGAGGCAGGTAACAAGGATTTAACCAAAAGATTAGGACCAGATCCTGTATCCGGAACAGATAACTGTCGAACCATAAACTGGTTAGACAAGCCAAGGTCAGCGTACACCTTGTAGTTACGCTTGGCTATAAACATAATCCGATCCGGGATACGGCGATTTCTATACCGCACCCACGGTCGACGCAGGACACCAAAGTGTCTCGAGCTAACGTCGGAATCAGCCGAGTTTCTAGTAAGGATCCTAACTAATTAGCGAGGCGATGACGCCTCGAGCGCCACACTCCTCGACTCTGTCGGCGCCCCTCCTTTAGGGGAGACTCCCAAAATTAGTTTTTCGGAGGCGGATCCACCGAAGCGGTTTTGTCTCCGTCTGAGCACTCCAAGACCTCAGAGTTTTGAGCTCCTTGAGGTACCGGCGCATGCTTGGGACCGATGCAACGGTATTCGGCAAGGACAGCGAACGGACCTGTTGGTAAGACAAATTCGGAACGCGGACACGTTCTTTTTCCCTTAGGGACTCATAAGCTTCGATAATCTTCGACATATCTTTCAGATTGAACTGACAGTGGGTCGAAGCATGACCACGATGGTAGCAAACATGGCAGATAAGCGTTGATCTATCGCAGGGTGGACGGGTATCCGTACGGTTATCCATCCGATGTTGCGAAGTAGTGTTATCCCGCCAACCGGGTGTACCGAAACCTGTAGTGTTGTTGGCGTATGGGACCTTCGGTGATACGACCTGTGTTCCCGCGTACAGAGCCGGTCCTTCCTCAGAGGAAATTGAGGTTGACGGAAACTCCGTACTAAGCAAGGACTGTCTGCGCTGGATTTGAGCCAAATGAACATTATCCACACCTGAATTTTCCGTAGAACGGCAGACTAACGAGAGTGATGGCGCGTTCTTTGCGTGAAGAATCCCAGAAGACCGATGTTTCGGGTGTTGACGAGCATGCAAAACATCTTCCTCTGCCTGGGCGAAGTGAACCAGTTGCAGGTACGTTGCCTTCCTGACGGATTCCCGATACCTGGACACAAGTGTCCTGATGGCAGGATCTAAACCATCGCAAAACAAAGCACATTGCTGATGGATAGAGTACACACTTCCACAACGATGGAGAGCCTTATTGAGGGGAGTCGAATAAAGTGTTTCCGTTACTCCGGATTGTCTGTTTTGTATCGCGTAAAGGCAAGATGGCAGACTGGATCGCAGTACCAGTGGCGTATGACCTCAGACAATATTGAATAGCTTCCGGCCAACAAGTTACACCTCTCTCCGAAGCACGGGAAGCTCCCATGACGGAGCGAAACTGATCTTCAGCCATTTTTTTGTAAGGAAATACGGTAGTTTCACGGAAGTCTGGGATCCACACTGATCAAGAGTGTCAGCTTCCGATACGAAACCGGCAAGAAAGTCAAGTACCAGAATTGGGTCTTCACCACTGAAAGCGTGTTCCTTCAGCGTGAGGTTCATCCCCTTGATACAGGCCTTCACAAAACCTGTCCGACGGAGATTACGATCAAGTGACGAATCGTCTAAGCGATAATATCGATACGATAACAGTTTCCAAAACAGGATGTTAGAGGGCTTCAATTGGAATTATCGCAAATCGTTAAGCTCTTTCTGTTGGCGCCTCTCTCCGTCCTGTATATAGATTTGATCTAATCTGAGCTGACAATTGTGGAGAAAATAACTAACTATGTGTTGTTGGCAGGATAAATCATTTTAGGTACACTTCTCGTTTTCGTCGTTTATTTTTAGAATCTATCATTTTGTGTCATAGAATTCTGTACACGATAGGTTTTTGTCTCAAAACATGCCCCGTGTCACACGGCTCATTTTGCCTTGTCTCTGGACATAGGATGCGCTTAGATCAATAGAGAACGAGCAAATAAAAACGCAAGTAAAACAAACCTTCATGTTGTCTCAAATTGGGAGGACATATCCCTTGAATACCAGAACTGATTTAATTTTCAAAGCTTTCTATAGGAATGTTAACAAGATATGCCAACTATTTGGAACCTTTTAATTTCATTTTTTTCACTATCACAAAATGTTTTAGAAAGTTCAAAAAATTCACATTTATAAATACTTATGTAAACTTGTAAGGATTGCGCAACATGCACTTAGAAAGAGAACTGTTTAGGTTCTTACAGTTCCGTAGAAGCATAAATATGCTTATGTCGAAAATTGTCAAGGGAGCTTCGCAATTTCTTCTGCAAACTTGCTTTGCATAAATCTGATTTCATACAGAGACCCATATGATGCGCGAAAATCTAATTTTTGCGCAGATTACAGTGAGCGCTAAATAGATAATGGTTTCGTTTCATTTAATTTGATGGCGTGTGTAAATTATTGAGCATTGCTGTTAATACAAAAATGTACAATATTAAAGTAGTTGAGTCTGATAACTCACTTTATCTGTGAAGAAACAGACCCTTGTAAGCCCACGAAGGATCAATCCGAGTTTCACGGCGTCAGACAAATCATGTCCGATTCCACTGAGCTTCATCTCCATGACGGCCTGACGGTTCACACGCAGCTACAATGGCGCATTAAGGGCTCCCTAACCTGTAAGGAGAATGCGGGAGGTCTCACAAAGGTAGCCAAGCTCGTAGCTTGATCACAGTTTACTTTCAGTCGAGGTACTACTTATCTATCTCTAGCTTCCAGCTCCTACGTCACACAAAATACAAACCTTTGCATTTTGTGTGCTTGTTCTCAATACTTCGAGAACAGTCCGTTTGGAACGCGCAGGGTAGCTACTATTTCAGTACTACAACAATTAGCTTAGTCTTGAACGTCCGTGATTCGGTTAGATAAGCCCCAAAGAATTTTTCGCCCCTGAACAATCCGCGATGACCAAGGAACGGCTTCCTGAAAATGCTTCTATCTAGAGGAATCAATTACACAAACAAAAAATTCAATCACTCCCTCAGCAAACCTCAATAATGCGAATGAATGCCAAAAGGCTCGTTCGAGGACAGAATCAGCAACAAATGGGTTGCAGAAAGAAAGCAAAGGACGCATCTGGTCACGCGAAGTCATCCATTTCGGCTACACATGGGGCGAGAATAAGTAAGACAGGATCTAATTCGGAGTTCAATTGCACAATTTGTGGGTTTACTGGGGCCATGAACCAAAGAAGATCCACTTCAAACATTATCAAGCACTACAGGAAAACTCAATCACGTCTGTTCAACAAACTAGAACGAATGGAGCAAACAATGGCCCCTGTCTAAGCAATTAACGAAGCATTTTCTTGCGAGCGGGACATGATGAAAACGGTTGGCGAAGCTGGCAGCTGAGTGCCAGAATGAGACGCAACGCGAAACAAGAGATGGTCTTATGTGAAAGACCACGATAGCGCACATATGCGCGCTTGTCACGCTATCGAGTTTCAATCGGTAAGACTTGACGTGGCAAGCAACCTCATTACAAATTAATTTGGAAACATGGTGGAACGACAAGCAAATTAATTAGCTGTAGACGACTGATTTATTGAAAGAAATCAAACTGTCCTTGACATGCAATATGACAAGAAGACGTTTATCAGGCGTCAGCAACTAGTAACGTGGGAAGAAATTCAAGCAGACATAAACGAATAATTACTGGAACGAAAGTCAGTGAGACTGGGTCAACTCGTCTCGGGATAGAGTACGCCTTGTCTATGAGAAAAGCCTTACTCGCACAGATATCTCGAGCGCGCACCAAGCCGTCAAAGCTTGCAATAGTATCTACTGCCATTCAGAAGCATGCGGTATTGTAATACTAGTCAAATTGTTTCAACGGTAGTAAATACGCGCCCTAGATACACTATGAGTAAGCGGAGATTATTTAACGCAACATTTCTCTATATAAACCCCCGCATAGGCTGTCTCACGGTCTTTGCATCCGAGGGCAGACCTCGACACTTCACACATATTTTTGCATTGGCATTCACCACCACTCTCCAGAGCGGTCCGCTTCTTCTTGTTGTCAACTCTGATAGAATACTTCCCTTCATTACTAGCGGTTCGGTCTCCAGCTACGCGCTTTTAGCCTACAGCGTTGGTCTGTGCTGCCTTTTCTTTGGCTCACCTTGCACACCGGAGTTTTGAGCGCTTCAAACTCAGCCAATTTTGGTCTTTTTGCACCTGGATTTGGGTTTTTTGTTTCCTCTTTCACGCCAATGCCGCGAAAATGTGAATTATTTCTGTCCACGTTCCATTACCTTTACCGGGTTTGCGTGATTACCTCCGTTTTTCGTGACTAAGAGCATTAAACTTGTCGCTTACGACTGGTACTCTCTGGCCATTCTGGATTTGCTTCGTTTTGTCACCACCTGTGCGCCATATTTATCCAAAATAGTGCCAACAGTCTACATCTAACATTCAACAGATACTCTTTTGCGCAACACAGTCATATAATTTTTTTTTCTCAGTAACAAAATTATCACTACTTTGACGCAGTTGGAACGGACAGTATTAAAACCATTAAAAGGGTGCCAAACCAGAAGGTTTTATTTGGTTAAAAATGGTTTTACTTAGATGTTTTGTCGTGATCACGAAGTGATTAAGCGCAAAGTTCTTTGCATTAAGAGAGAGAGAAACAAAAAGAGCTGGTAAAACAAAATTGCAAACGGTTTCTCACTCTGAGTCGGGTATAGGACTTTGCTTCTTGGTTTGAGTCCAAGCATTTATTGGGCTGTGCTACAGACGATTGAGCCCGTATAGATATTGTTAAAGTACTGGGAGATGCACGAAAAGTGGGAAAGAAAGTCGCTTTATGTATACATAGTGTGGAGGCGGTTCCAAGGGAGTGTCCCGCACTCCCTTGGACACGGCCAAAAGATTTTCTTATCTCCGGAGATTGCTCCGGAGATAAAATCACCCTCCACCCCTGAACTGCGCCCGCCGCCGCCGCGCCGCTGCGCAAGAAGAAGCGCCGCCGCCGCCGCGCCGCCGCATTAAGAAGCGTCGCCGCCGCCGCGCCACCGCACCGAAAAGCGCCGCCGCCGCCGCGCCGCCGCAAGTGGAAGCGCGCCGCCGCACCAAGAAGCGCCGCCGCCGCGCCGCCGCAAGAGGAAGCGCCGCCGCCGCGCCGCTGCGCAAGAAGAAGCGCTGCCGCCGCCGCGCCGCCGCATGAAGAAGCGCCGCCGCCGCCGCACCGCTGCGCAAGAAGAAGCGCCACCGCGCGCGCGAGGTCGCAGAAGAATCGAGGCGCGTGCCGCGCCGCGCCGGCGCGACGCCACACGGACGAACAAATTGACACCCCAATGTGACAATTCCCAAGACACCCCCCCACATGACTGAGGTACCAGATCACCAACCGCCAACCACCGACCTACATAACGAAGAATCGTATGTCGACATCACTACCTACTATGGATATGGTGAGCAGACTAGGGTATTTGGTGGAAGCCGATGTTCAGCATGCAACTTAAGATACACAAAGCATTGAGATTGTAGATATAAACCCCCGAACCCGAGCGCTCGAAAAGCAACTCGGTTCGGGCAGACCATTTCCCCCCTCGACGACCCCCCCCCCCCCCCCATCCTTGCCTCTCTCGCCTTTCTTCCTCCCTTTCCGTCGTCGCCATCCTTCTTTCCTTTGGCACTCCCACCTTCCCTCAGCGCAGTCTGCGTCTCCCTGCCACCAACCTTTCCCCCTACATTTCCTTATTCCCGGCGGCCCGGTCTCTCGCCGCTCCCTACCCAGTCGCCTTGTGCTGCCCTCCATTGGGCTCGTCCGCACATTGCGATCATATCTACATCCACGTTTTCTCGGACGGACGTGGGCAGTGGTACGCATTGCACGAGTTCCGTTGCTGTCGTCACCTCGCCTGGTTAGTAGGTTTATGGTGGTATCGACGACAGGATCAAACGCCTTAGCCCTGCCCATTCTACGGTTCCGCCGACAGCCTTGGTGTGTTGGTCTGTTGGCGCTGCATTCTGTCGTTGTTGGCATTCGGCATCGAACGCCGAACCACACTCTCGTTTAATTACTCTCTCCGCTTCCCGTTAGCGGAGAGTTTCTGCTATCTTGGGGTTATCTTGTCTGCTCCTGCAGGCATCTGAGCTACGTTAACTTGTCGCCCCTTTTGGGCTGGTACTCTCGAGCATTTATTGTGTCGCTCTCCTTGGGTTTGTCACCACCCGCGCTGTTTCCCCCAAAAATGGTGTCCACATGGTACTCTCGAGGAGGGCCTGGCTCTCCTGATTCTGGTGTGATTTCCTTCGATGGTTCTGCCGTCGACGTAAGGAAGTTTCTGTTTTACTTTGAGAATGTCGCTACCCCCAACGAAGAGGATAGTGTTCGGGCTATGAAGTTGCTCGGCTATCTTGAGGGTGAAGCGTTTGACTTCTACTATGACAACTATGCTGTTGACGGCTCTCTTTCGATTGAACCAAAGGACTATCAGAATGTGAAGCTTGCTTTGATCGAACGTTTCGGTGCAATCGAGGAACCGGCGGAGAGGATTCGCCGGGCAGTTTCGGCACGTTTAGATTACGTCGATCTGCTGGGGTCCTTGAAGAAGATGAACTCTTTCTTTGATCAGGCAGGTTTTAACTCGAAAGCTAAGTTCGGGTTACTACGAAACGCTGTCATGGAGTTTGCAGATCTTGCGAAGTTTGTCATATTCCGTGGAGCAGATGACTATGAATCCTTGAAGGCCCTCGTTAAGGACTTTGTTGGCGGAAAGAAAGCTCTCGGGTCGTATGGTAGCCTCAACGCTTTCCCTCCGGAGAAGCATATTCTTCAACGTTCTAAGGAACCTGCTCGTACAAGTCCACTGGAGTCGAAAGTGGATCAGTTGGCCGACCAGATGGCTCAGTTGCACCTCCTAGTGAAGAAGACTCAGAGTGCTGCGACTGCCACCGGACGTCAGGATACGGAAAAAGTTTGTTCGTATTGCAGCCAACCCGGTCACTTTGCGGCACGTTGTGAGCTTAATCCACATCGAGGCACACGATGTGGTAATTGTGGCAAGTTAAGTCACTCTACAGCTACGTGCTGGAGGAAGAATAACACCGATGTTGTGCGAAAAGTTGCATTTGAAGATGTGAAGTCCGAACCAGAGAAAGAGAAGTTCCTGAGTGAGAAACGAGGTTCCCAGAACACAGGTGGGAACCAAGTCTCAGTTGTGATTGCTGACCCTTCAAATGATGAAGATCCCGTTACTACCGCAAAAAGAGACGCGGAAGGGGAGCCTCTGCCCAAGCAACCACGAACTGGCCTTCTCTCAGGGATTTCCCCCGTAATGTTTCCCGACTCCCATACTACCAGGACTGCCTCTCAGCAAGCCAAAAACCCTCCCAAGAAGTCGACAAGGACCAGGAAGGGCACTGCGAAGAAGTCTAAAGGGAAGTCCCGGAGAGTGAAGATCCAAGAACACCTTGGGAAATATAACATTTACGAAGAATTTGCAAGAGCCCCTTCTGGCATCACTTTTGGTCAACTAGTCCGCGGTGATGTGAACGAGGCCAAGAAAGACATTCGGCGCATTCTTTCCGGAGGTCTTTCGTCAAGGCGTGTCAGTTACGCTCATACTCATTCACTCCCTCAAACTCTCAAAGTGGTGAATGTTACTGTCTATGGCACTAGTTCCCAGGCGCTGCTGGACTCTGGTGCTATCCCTAATCTTATGTCTATTGCGTTATGCAACCGGTTATCGTTGGAGATGAAACCGTCGAGTAAGAGGATTGTCGTTGCCGACGGAACCAAATCCTTAGTTCGCGGAAGCCTGCACGATGTTCCCCTCGAGTTTGGTTCTCTCCGTGTACCGTTGGATTTCCTGGTCGTTGAGAAGCCTCCCTTCAATGTGATTGTTGGCTTCTCTGCTCTTGAGTCACTCCAAGCCTGCTTGGACCTGGGTACTCAGCAAGTTTCCATGGAATTCGACGGCGCATTTGTTGTTTTGCCTCTCGATTACCATCGCCCTGGTGTAGTGTTCGACGAAGAGGATGAACACACCGACAGTGAGGATTTCACTTCCGCTTCAGAGTCGTTCTTCTCTGAGAGTTCAGAGAGCGACGACGAAGGGTACGCGATCGCTTTCTCGAAGGGCAAAGTTGACACGTCAGTATATGCTTTGAATACTATGAATGAAGAACAAAACTCCTTACAACCACCCGAAGAGGAATCCACGAATGGGCTGGAGAATATTGGTGCTACGAGTCTCGGTCAGGAAAGATCCTCCCCTGCTGATCCTCAGGATTTGGAGGAAGGTATGAGACAATTGAATGTGAATGATGTTGAACCGAAACCTGCTATTACTACTCCTCACGCCCCTGGGGAAGCAAATAGAGAATTTGAGAACGATGAAGAATTGGAGGAAAGCGCAGACGACGACGACTCCGAAGGTTCTCCATCGGATGGAGGGCATGAACGCGATCCCTTTGTCCCAGTCAGGGATGACGTTGTTCTGCTACGAGCCGAAGATGTGAGACGACAGCCTGATTATCTTATCTTTCGAGTCTACCGTCGTTACCCTCAGCCATCGGATAGAGAATAACTTCATCCACACATCTCTGAAGTTCCGTACGGAGAAATGGGTGCCCTAGAGCTGGACAACAGTTCCGAACCAATAGTCTGTTTCGGAGTAGGCTGGCCTATACCTGCACCGGCTGATGAAGAACCCCTCGCGGTTCCATCGCAAAGTGAAGCCCATGAAGACCATGTGATGGTTATAAGTCTTGACAACACTAACGATGAGGCCGATAACCAGCTGAGCGGTTTAGCTGAGCCGAATGACGATCAACGCCGGTCGGTCTATCACGCCCCGAATCCCTCGTCTTTTCAGAGTTCCACGACAGACACTAGCCTTCAACCACCTGATCCTCCCCTTTCGTCATCTGAAAATAATGGAGAAGGTGAAGAGAGGAACTCTGGAAGGGATGACGAAGAAGATGAAGATGAAGCAGAAGTAGAAGTACAAGAGGAAGTAGTGAATAATGGAAATGAAGATGATCATGAAGAAGATGAAGATGGTTCCTCACCAGAAGAAGTTGAGCTGTCCGGTACCCCTCTCTACCGCGACCCTGTCCTCACCATCCCGATTACGGACGAGGTCACTTTGCTACCACCTGAAGAAGGGAACTTATCAGCGACTTTCTTTTGGTTCGTGTCCAAATTCGGTACCCTGCACCCACTCCAGCGCACCCCCCTCACCTCGGCGTGCACAACATGCCTTTTGGTCGTACCGGGCTACTGGAGGAGGATGAAAATGGCCATTACGTGATTGCTTTCGAGGAAGAGCTTCCTCAAGAGGAGTTCTCGACGCAGGTCCCCCCACCACCTGTTAGAGAGTTGGAAGATCAACCCGACCCCTCGCAAACAGAGCCGCGTACAACTGGCTCTGGTGAAGGACACTCTACTTCACGTAATAGTGAGCCGAAGGTTGCATGTCCCGCTCCTGAGATCGAATACTCCCTGTTAGATCCCGTCGCGACTGATGGCATGGGTCGTATACTAGATCGAAGAGATTACCCTCCTGACACGAGTCACGAAGAAGTCATCCGCAAAAGGCTTTCACACTTTCCCAGCGGGGAGCAACAGGAACTACTTCGTGTTTTACTTGACCTTGGTGTGGTCGCCTGGTCTCTGTATGATCTTCGACCGGCGGATGTACCAGTCTTGCATGAGTTCTCACTGACGACCCAGACTCCGATACACTCAAGAGTTCGTAGGCTTCCACCGCGACATAATGAAGTCGTCAAGAAAGAACTCGGCAAGTTGCTTGACGCTGGAATAATCAAGCCCTGTACATCTGCATGGTCCTTTCCGATCGTCATTGCGACCAAGAAGGATGGCAAGCCAAGGTTCTGTGTGGACTACCGAGCTCTGAACCAAGTTATGAAAGCGGACAGATGGCCCTTACCTCATATTGAACAAATCTTTGATGACTTAGGCGGCTGTTCGTTTTTCACTACGCTTGACCTTTTCTCTGGGTACTGGCAGATCAGAATGTCACCTCGGTGTAAGGAGATGACCACTTTCGTTTGCCGTCAAGGAACCTATCAGTTTGAGGTCATGCCCTTCGGCTTGATAAACGCCCCCTCAACATTCCAAAGAATGATGGACTCTATCCTCAACAAGTATCCGTTTGTAAGGGTCTATCTGGAGGACGTGGTTATCTATTCAAAAACCTTAGAGGATCACGTCGAGCACATCAAGTTAGTACTAAGGACAACTGCCTCCCATGGGTTGAAGCTGAAGATCTCTAAGTGCGACTTTGCCCATCCCAAGATTGAACTGCTCGGACATGTTGTCGACCAGAGCGGAGTTGCAGTGGACGTGAAGAAAATAGAGGCCATCAAGGCGGCTCCGATCCCTAAGACAACCACTGAACTGAGGAGCTTTGTTGGGCTTGCTGGCTACTACCGCCGGTTTATCAAGCACTTTGCCAAAACTTCGGCAGTTCTCTATGCAGGAACGTCCGGAAATCGGAAACTAGTGTTCAACAATGAGATGGTTGAAGCCTTCAAAGACCTGAAGGAGAAGCTAACCAGTCCTCCAGTGTTGGCCTTTCCCGACTTCGACAATCCGTTTCGGGTCGAAACCGATGCTTCTTCATTTGCGTTGGGCGCCGTTCTCGCTCAGAAGAAACCTGATGGCATGTTTCACCCAATTCAGTATGCCAGCCGGACTATGACTGCAGCTGAAAGGAACTACGCGGTCTGTGAGCAGGAGGCGCTTGCTGTCATCTTCGCGTTCAAGAAATTTCGACTATACCTTCTTGGATCAAAGCCATTTCAATTGATTACAGACCATCAGGCGCTGAAGTATGCGTTTCAGAAGAAGGATGTACATGGGCGATTGGCCAGGTGGCTCGATTTCCTAGCTGAATACGAGTTCGAGGTTGTGTACCGCTCAGGGGATAAGAATTGCGCTGCTGATTATCTTTCTCGCTACTCCACGATAAGGGGGCATCATGCTCCAGAGGTGGCGACTACTGTTTCTTCCCCTACATGTGAAGCGTTCTCAGGCCTCGAACCTTATTATGCAAATATTGGTCGATATCTGAGCGACCTTCCGGTCGATGAGCCCAACTCGAGCCTCAGAGGGGCGATCAAAAGGAATTCTAAGAAGTTTATGGTATGGAATGGGCAGTTGTATCGTAGAATGGGGTCCGGGTTACGACTCCTTCCTAACGTCAATGAAAGGCGTAAACTCTTGAAAACATTTCATGACGATGTGGGACACTGGGATGTCAGGGCGACCAGAAGGCACGTCATCGATCGATTCTGGTGGCCCAATATTCACTCTGATGTCACAACCTACGTTAAGAGTTGTGATGGCTGCCAGTTCATGGGGTCTTTTCTTGCTTACCGAGCGGGTCAACGAGCCCCGCTGACGGATATCTTCCACACGTTTTCAATTGATTTCGCCGGATCCCTCAGGGTGACGAGGAACGGAAACCGATTCCTGCTCATTGGGGTCGAGCACCTCACGGGATGGCCGATCGCAGTGGCAACTCGAACAGCTACTGCAGTCGACGTAGTCAACTTTATTAGATGGGAGATCGTCGCGCCCTTCGGCTATCCCCGCACGATTGTCTCCGATAACGCTACCTCCTTTCTCGCGTCAAGTGTCCAAGCTTATCTAATGCGTCATGATATCACTCTCAAACCGGTGCTCGCATACGCACCTATGTCTAATGGACGCGCAGAAAGAATGGTAGGGACGATCAAGAGGGCGATCGCGAAGACGATTCATGATCAGAACTCTGATTGGGATGAAGTACTCCCGGAGGTTCTCTATGGTTATCGCACTCGACAAATGGCGGAAGGATATTCTCCATTTCAGCTCAAGTATGGATGGAGTACGGCCCCGAATGCATCCATCGGATCCTCTTTCCCTGATAGCCACGCCGTCACTTGGTCATCGTGAGGTGGAACTACAAGCCGCCACTCTTGGGAGGGCCACAAGGGTATTGCAGCAGCCTCACCGTCAAGACGATGAGCGCCGTTGACATCGGTTCGCTGCTGGAGACCAGGTACTGGTAATGCGTGGCGAAGCCCTTAATCCTTCGGTGAAATGGCCATCATTTAAATCAAAGTTTTATGGACCATGCCACGTCGTTCGGGCCAATCATCCTCGGTACATATTGGTTTCTCCACACCGACGTATGTCGAGAAGGGGCATTCATGCGAGACGCTTAAGACCTTACCGCCCTAGACCAAGGCATATGATCCCTAGAACAGTACGACACGAAACCAATAATCAGCCCGAAGCGGCATGCCCGGTCGGGCTACAAAAGGGTCCAAATCCAACGAGACCCCCTGCTGATTATCTGAGGATAATTGTGGCTGGATGGAGACTCTCCGAATGGCTTTCCCCTGTCAGCACGAGTACGAACGATCTACAGAAGGTCGCATGGAACCTATTACATGTTTACCTTGGGACTTTCAAACGACATGGACCCTACATAACCGAGGGTCTTCATACTAAGCTGGTCTCATTGACAGGAAGGGTGAACCCTTTCATTATACCGCTTGTGGGTCAGCAGTTTGTCTTTTACTACTATCACTTTGCAGTGGCTCGCTATGGACATCTTCCCCCGCAGAGAACTTACGAAGTGGAGGTGTCAAGCTTCCTGCAACGGATTGAAGCTGGAGAGGCTTTCGAGATCGATCTGGCATATGACCAAGATCGCGGTGACGTACCTCCCGCGCTCCAGATTGAAGAAAGCACCCCAATAACGCCGGCTCTTCTTGCAATGCCGATAATTGTTGACTACGAAGTCTACAACCAGGACGTGACCTACTTGGAGATAGAAATCGGTTGGCGTACACTTGAGAACTGGCTCTCCCCACTAGATTGTGAGGACTGGGAGAAGCATTCTATTGTCTGGAATTGTTTTCACCTCTGCTTGAGCATCCACTTAATCTACGGCCATTACTTTACGCAATATGCACACGTAATGTTGGGTAGACTGGCCAGAAGATTACATTCGCAGATGAACAGGCTTGGCGCGGATAGGACGATATTCTTTCTCTATCACTACGTCATTGGGAAGTACGGACATCTACCACCCGCAGCCACGCATGAAGAACAAGTTGAAGAGTATATACGTCGTATTGAACGACATGAAGACTTCTCTGTGGAGTTTGAACTGGATCCTGAGTACCCAGAACCTTTGTATCCTTTCAGGTATACGACCGAAGAAGTCTCCCGGGACGGACCGATTATTCCGCTTTCATAGGTTACATTCTTGGTCGCCCAGGCGTAGCGACCGCTGAGTGGGGGAGTGTGTGGAGGCGGTTCCAAGGGAGTGTCCCGCACTCCCTTGGACACGACCAAAAGATTTTCTTATCTCCGGAGATTGCTCCGGAGATAAAATCACCCTCCACCCCTGAACTGCGCCCGCCACCGCCGCGCCGCCGCGAGAAGAAGCGCCGCTGCCGCCGCGCCGCTGCGCAAGAAGAAGCGCCACCGCGCGCGCGCGAGGCCGCAGAAGAATCGAGGCGCGTGCCGCGCCGCGCCGGCGCGACGCCACACGGACGAACAAATTGACACCCCAATGTGACAATTCCCAAGACACCCCCCCACATGACTGAGGTACCAGATCACCAACCGCCAACCACCGACCTACATAACGAAGAACCGTATGTCGACATCACTACCTACTATGGATATGGTGAGCAGACTAGGGTATTTGGTGGAAGCCGATGTTCAGCATGCAACTTAAGATACACAAAGCATTGAGATTGTAGATATAAACCCCCGAACCCGAGCGCTCGAAAAGCAACTCGGTTCGGGCAGACCACTTCCCCCCTCGACGACCCCCCCCCCATCCTTGCATCTCTCGCCTTTCTTCCTCCCTTTCCGTCGTCACCATCCTTCTTTCCTTTTGCAATCCCACCTTCCCTCAGCGCAGTCTGCGCCTCCCTGCCACCAACCTTTCCCCCTACATTTCCTTATTCCCGGCGGCCCGGTCTCTCGCCGCTCCCTACCCAGTCGCCTTGTGCTGCCCTCCATTGGGCTCGTCCGCACATTGCGATCATAATATCTACATCCACGTTTTCTCGGACGGACGTGGGCAGTGGTACGCATTGCACGAGTTCCGTTGCTGTCGTCACCTCGCCTGGTTAGTAGGTTTATGGTGGTATCGACGACAGGATCAAACGCCTTAGCCCTGCCCATTCTACGGTTCCGCTGACAGCCTTGGTGTGTTGGTCTGTTGGCGCTGCATTCTGTCGTTGTTGGCATTCGGCATCGAACGCCGAACCACACTCTCGTTTAATTACTCTCTCCGCTTCCCGTTAGCGGAGAGTTTCTGCTATCTTGGGGTTATCTTGTCTGCTCCTGCAGGCATCTGAGCTACGTTAACTTGTCGCCCCTTTTGGGCTGGTACTCTCGAGCATTTATTGTGTCGCTCTCCTTGGGTTTGTCACCACCCGCGCTGTTTCCCCCGAAAATGGCGTCCACACATAAAATATGTATGTTTTAGGCACGTGCGAAAATAAAAGTGCTACAACATGGCGTCAGCCATGCTTCAAATGCTTATTCAATTTAATATTTACAGTTTTGCCAGCAAAAGCACTGCTAAAAGTAACTGATGCGCATCAAATAAGAACCAAACCTCAACTGTGCTCTAGCACACTTACAGAGTTCAAGTTGTGTTGTCTTTTGACGCAAAAGAGAACTTCAATATTGCACGCGACCCTAACATGTCCATCTAAAAATTATATATGCCAGGTTCTGTACAGAATAGAGATCTTTAATCCAAAAAAAATTAGAGCTGTATTGTACGATGTTTTTATGCATAGAAAAGAATCTAAATGTAAAGAAAACCTGCGTTTTTGAGCTGAATATTTAAGTGTGGGACACTCTTTACCACTTTTTTTTAGTACTTAGACCCAGTTTTTAATGTGGTTAGATTCAGTGCTGTAAGAACTACAAAATGGATTTAGAATATTTTTTACAGGCGTTCGTTATTGAACTACGATTGTTACAAGAAGCGTGCTTAAGTAAACAAACTCTACTCAAAGTGTGCTGTGGCACAGTTACAAAATCTGCCACGGATCTTATGTGTCCTATAACTTTCGTATATACTGAAATATTATCGAAAGGTAATGGTCGCGCCCAAAACACTGTGAGGTACACGTTGCTTAGGAGCTTCAGATGCTTTAAAGTTTTAATATTTTCTTGAGAAATTGTAACTTCTTGATGCTCAAAAGAGAGTGAATGTTTTGTTTTTTCGCGTCTCTCTGGCCCTTAAAAATTAAATTATATCATAGAGTTACAAATAAGATGAACCTTGCACGGATGCCGCGTGTAGCTATTTGTATGGATATCTGTATTTCTATTTGTCCGCCACATTTTACGCACAGATCACATCATTCGTACATATGAATGAAGTATTGCCTTGTTCTTTGTAGACAAAAGGTTCGAGTGTCTGGCAGCTTTTTTGTCCTGCATGACGTTCTAGTTCTTCATTTATGATCAAGGAGAACAAACTAACGAGTGCATTGCAAAGTTTGATAATTTCGAAATAAAAAAAGCCTGCAGCAGTGCACAACTCCTATAATTTGTACATGGAAGAGCTCCTCTTCCAGTTGGAATAGGTGCTCTTCCAAAAAATTGGAAAAAAATTGCTTCCAAAAAGCGGTCGTCGTGCGGTTTTATAGGCTTCTGTGCCAGCGCGCATAACTTCAAAACTATTTGCTTGTCCTTATTCATACGCACAGCAATTGAAAGAAGAGACAAAGAGCTACATGATGCACTGAATTCGTTGTCCCTGCAAGAAGCAATAAAGAAATGGCGCGAGTTCTAAAAAGCGCTTTTCAGGAATCTGCTAACTATTCCATGTCCTTCTGACAAGGGATAACTATGATAGGTGGGTGTAAAACGACTGAGCTGAACCGGAGCTCGGATGTGGACTGTAGCCACGTATAGCCAGTTACACCACACTCCCCTCTTTGGCCAGAATCGCAGGTTTTGCCAGAAGCTGAACACGAGGATTCTGGGCAACACCAATGGTTGCGCCCATGAAGTAGGGGATAGATGGCAAGACAACACGGCACAAAGTTAGATGTGTGTGTCAAGGTGTCGCATGCGCAGCAGGTACGTTCTGAAGATGGTTGATCAGGCCATCCAGGGTGAGGGGGGGGGGGGGTACGGCTACAGCAGCCCGGTCGCGTGTAGGAACAGTAATGGCCCGGGTGTTTCGGGCCATTCTACCGTCAAAAGTGGCCCTTTTTGTTCAGAGGATCGGACATTGCTCTAAATGGCCTCTTCTGTGTTCTTAATTGATGGCGCATGGCTCATTGCAGATGCTCTTATGAGGAGAGTAGTGATGTGATTATCGCAATCGTCTCGATTGAGTCCTATTTGAGGACTGCTCTCAAAGGTACTCCTCGTTAAGGTTCGAAATTCCTGTCAATCACACATCTGATTTCTGTGTGATTCTCTCTCCAGGTGCGCCTACTTACCTTACAGCACCGTTGGAGGATATAGTTTCTACGAACTCGTCATTATTTACTTCAGAGTCCAATGACATCACTAGTGATCAACCAAATTATTCAAATCATGATTACATGTTCTGGTCACCTCAAAGAGGCAACATAAAACTCCAACCTACATTCATACTACCTTCGGTATGTATCTGATCCTCATTGAGCGTTATTCAAGTGTAGAGCGACTTGTGTTCACGTCTCTAGGGCTTTTGAAATTGCGCGAGGTATTTTCGACCTAAAGGTTCAGCGGCTCTCCATTGCAGCTTACCGTGTACTTTTCGGACGCCACAGCTCATCAATAGGTGAACAGTGCAACTTACGCCGATCTCGGAGGCGCACCAATATTATCGTATCAACATCGTGGTGAATATATGTGTGGTTCAAATGAGACAACAGACGAATTTGTTCAAGGATATCCACACTATATCCTAGTTTATCTTCGATCTGTGGCAGTTTCGACCCATAGTGTGAAATGCGATGGCCCCAATTGCTCATCATCAGGGATGAACTGTCAACTGACAACAACTTTAGTGAAATCCTCTTGCAACCACAAGTTTCTTGCGCCAACCTACAGGTTCTTCTCGATCGCCGACAGCAACTCTCAGTCCATTCTCAACATTGCCTGACGGCGGGGCGATATAAATACGCCTCTTCGGCTTTCGCTCATCCGGATCGGAAACTGCACAAGTTGTGCTTGAAACGCAGGCCGCCATGAAGCTCTCGGTTGTTTTCCTATCAATGCTGATAGCTGTATCATTCAGCGCTCCAACCTCCCGCCAATTTATTGCCATCACACCGGCCTTCCCGACGACGCCGACGACCGCGGGTCCAGCACTTCCCTTTTCGTTGCCTTCTATATTCGTCCTCTTCCCGGGCATCACCGCACCTCCGCCTACTACCACAGTGCCGCCGACTACGACTACGACTACGACTACGACTACGACTACGACTACCGTGCCACCGACCACAACTGCCGCCGCCGGTGGTGGTGGAGGTGGTGGAGGTGGCGTCGGCGGCGGCGGCGGTGGAGGAGCGGGTGGCGGTGGTGGCGGGGGCGGGGGCGGTGGTGGCGGTGGTGGCGGTGGCGGTAGCTAATCTATTTCATCTATCAGAGAGTTTGGTCATGGAAGCGCTAGACATGTTGCTGCCTCTGGTGGCAGTACTATCCCTCTTACCGGCGTCGCTGCAATTTCGCACTTGGGCTCGACTGGAGGAACGGAAGGAACACCATACAGGCCGATTCTGACATGGCTACTACAACCGGCTCTCTTCATGAGCAATTGCTAATATTCAACAGCGCGCTTCCATATGTTGCGTTCTCGGTATATGTTGCGTTTGCGTACTGTCGTACAACCGCTTTTCGGGGCTGTGTTTGTGCTGATCGTCGATACTTGAAGCTGAGGTCAGGGAGAAAATGATTTGGACCTTCTATCGAAGTACAAGTAGTTGAATAAACTTATTCACTATGCCCTTGTTAAATCTGTCGAATGCCCAGAAAGCCGGCTGTGTACATTTGTGTAACCAATATCAGCTGTGTGACAAGCACGTGATCGTGAGAGCTTCCATTTCGACGCAGAGCTCCAACGAGCATATATCCTACAGGGTTGACCGTCGGACCAACCAGTGTTGTGCAAGAGACGATTTAATCACTGTTTAAATGGTCTCTTGCACGACACTCAGTGTAATAATGCTTGACCATTTACGTCAATTCCTGAGTAGGTGAATTCACTCGTTGTAAACTGAGTTTGTTGAAAAGAGAGATTCCTGTAGCTTCAAAAGCTTGAACCAGCATGTAAGAGAGACAACATTGTCTCTCTTACATCCTGGTTCAAGCTTGGTTGCACCTTGGCGCGCCTACCAGACATAAATGGAAAAATGGGAACTTCGAAGGACATTGTCCTGGAACTTCGTCGAAGTTAGACTGGAATTATCATGCAAACCGCGTACATCCGAGAGTGATTACCTGGCAAAGGGAGATACGCCCACATGGGACCAAGGTGTGGAGTCTTCATGTGGCGTATCACGTTATTCGCAGACATCTTGTCCTCGAACTGCCGTTTGACAAACTGTACATCATCTCTCCGAGATGATACTGTATACAGTTTGTCAAACGGTACGCCGGCATCAGCCAGCTGACTTCTCTATCTTCAGGCAGAGGCCCCAAGCTTCTTGCTTTCCTACAACGAGCACCGCATTCATGCATTTGGCATGTGCACGAAGTTTTCAGCAGCCGCTGCTGAGCGTCAAGCACGTACGTAACTAGCAAGGTACTACAGCTTCATCTTGCAGTTTGCTCCATAAGTCACTGCTTCATCGCTGGCTCTCATTTCTTGACCTACCAATGGTTCCCGCAACTCGATCTCAATTCTATGTTGTGGCACGAAACTGTATTACGATTACCATCTCTTTATTGCACTCCCCCCCACGAGAGCTGCTCTATCGCCAGAGGCTGATGTATTGGTGATTCGCCACGACATCAGTGCTATGCTCCAAATACACTGTATCCACGCCTTCCGCAGCCAGGCAAAGAGTCTTCCCTCAGAATCCCATCCCTGAGTGCGATTTAATGCCGACCAACGATGCTGGATAACTCTATCCTGCATAACTTAATTTCATATATGATGGTCTTGGGACCCAAATTCCGCACGCTAGACCTCGTGCATCTCCTGATCACCGACAGAAGATCTCATTTCGCTATCTCTCAGCATCTCGAACCATATAAGAGCACCTCTCCAGATGTACGAGTCCCGACGTCGTGCGAGAACATCTCGTTGTGTTCGTAGTCGGCCGCCAAGATGCTCAAAATTCTTCTTCTATTCTCGGTGCTATGTACCATAGCGCTCAGCGCCCCTGTCTCGCATCAGTCCGTGAGCAATAGCTACCCTCGCGTACCACGGACGATACCGAGGAGGAGACCACGCCGAGTTCGCCGCCCAATCCCGGTCGTCTTCCGTGCCACACGGGCGCCGCCCGTCGTCAGGACCACGGTGCCGCAGGTCATAAGGACCACGGTGCCGCAAGTCGTAAGGACTACGGTGCCACAAGTCGTAAGGACTACGGTACCGCAAGTCATAAGGACCACTGTGCCGCAAGTCGTAAGGACTACGGTGCCACAAATCGTAAGAACCACAGTACCGCGAACCACCACTACTGCACCTCCACCACCTCCACCACCTCCACCACCACCGCCACCACCACCATCCGCAACCCCCGCTTTCTTATTCTTCGGCGGTGGTGGTGGCGGCGGCGGCGGTAGCGGTGGCGGTGGTGGTGGTGGCGTGTTCGGTGGCGGTGGCGGTGGTGGCAGCGGCGGTGGTGGTGGAGGCGGTTTGTTCGGTGGCGGTGGCGGTGGTGGCAGCGGTGGTGGTGGTGGAGGCGGTTTATTCGGTGGCGGTGGCGGTGGTGGCAGCGACGGTGGTGGTGGAGGCGGTTTGTTCGGTGGCGGTGGCGGTGGTGGCAGCGGTGGTGGAGGCGGAGGCGGTTTCGGTGGCGGTGGCGGCGGCGGTAGCTGACTCAGTACATTCGCCGGCACGCCTGGCTAGGCTCTACTGCCTATTGCATCGGCTTCTCTGGCATTGTCGCTCCTTGTGGTGCGGTCATCGACGCGGCCATCATAACCGCTTGGAATATTATCACGTGGTATGTCTACATCGTATATCTCTGTCTGTCTCTTTTGTATTCGTTCGAAGCCGCTTTTCGTGTCCGAGTTTGTGCTACTAGTTATTAGAAAAGTGAGCCAGACGTGAGCAATCCTATCAATATATTCTTCTCCGTTTTATTTGTTTGAGCTTATCGAACTCAACCGGTGCGTGAGAACCAAGCGGTCGTTGGTTATCAGGTCCTTAGTTATCGCCCTCCGGCCCAGAATCACTGGTCATTGGAATCGTTTTTTCGAAATAAAATTTGGGCTGATCACGTGCAGCAAATATAGCAAAACCGCCTTCCTGTGCACAACATCGTTCGTGAACGGGTCACTCGACAGCAAAATTGGTCCCTCGCCTTCGGCTCGGGCCCAATTTTTGCTTTCTCGTGCCCCGTTATCGGCACTCGGCTGTTGGTAAAGCTCATACATATGACGTGTGCTTCAATATGCGTTGCGAAATGCGGAGCATTATCCGATACTTGTTATACACCCCACGTGACATTGTGCGTGTACTCCCACCGACACTTCGTCCAGATCTCGTCTCTGAACAATTTTTCAATGCAAACCCCGAATTGGGATTAATCTCCCGGAGATCAATGATCTCTGCGTCATGATGATGATGACAATTTCCAACTTTTGCTCTCCTCAACAACAAACACAGAAAACATCCAGTTTCTGAACTGTACATATTGCTGAAACAGCACAACCTGCTGTCGCTACCATCTGACTGTTTCACTATTTGCTGGAAATACGAAGGAGAAGGCTAGCTCTCCTCTCACATTCGAATCAGAGAAAGAATGTTTGGGAAGCGACGCATATTGCACTGCGTCTGATGCAATTTAAACCCTGCAGTACCACAGGGTTTAAATTGCATCAGACTACAGGGTCTGTATACTTTGCGTAAATGACACCAGGAGACGAAATTCTGGCATTTTAATGACAGACACGTCCAGCTGCCGAGCTTCTCGAAGAACTTCAAGCCAATAGAAACGATGATACTGAAATCTTGCAGGGCATGGAATGCCCTGCAAGATTCGTAATTCGAACTCGTTGGCACTTTAGAGCTTGAACAGAAAAAATTCGTCGCTCCATTGCCTACGTTTTAAGTAGTTAATCGTTATAATCATCTCAACGTCATTTCGACTATCTTGGGCCCACTATCGAGCATGCTGGCAGTAACTTTACTGTTGTTCTATCAGATAACAACTTGTAGCAAGAATTCCGCCGACTAGTCTTCATGGTCCCCTCAGTCAGTGACTCTCAGTGCCCTCCGTCTCTCCCGAGCGCTATAAAAACCCTCCCGTGTTGGGCGTCCTTCGGCAGAGCTTTCTGTTCGCATGACCTTCTGATCTTTGCCAACATGAAGCTCAAACTTGTTTTCTTCTCGGTGTTCGTTGCTGCCTCGCTCAGTGCCCCTGTCTCCCGCCAGGTCTTCCCCCCGGGCTTCCCCTTCACCCCGGGCGCCCCCTTCCCCCCGGGTTTCCCCTTCGCGACGACTCCGCCGCCAACGACTACAACGACGGCACCAGCAGTGCCGGTGCCGGTGCCGTTGCCGTTTCCGGCGGTGATACTCCCCCCTATAGCACTGCCCCCTGTGGTCACGTCTCTTATAGCAAGCTTCTTTGGCCCCCTTATCCCACCAACGGCCCGTTAGTTAATGCCTCATCTTGGCCATTATTGCCACAAATGGGGACTGTGTGCTACTGAACAAGTGGGGGGTGGGAACCATTTTCGTGCATCGATATGCACCTGGTTTGGAGAGGAGCTGATTGTGCCATTTCGACTGAGGTTGATCCTGCGCCTGCCAATGGCTTGTTTGCGTGTGGTAGTATGCGCAGGGCTGGCGAGTCTGGTGAGTTAGTGCCGGCATTGGTATGGCCAAGGCACCGTCTCGCACTTTAGCCTATCTTTCACTACAATCGTTCTTAGCCACCTTTCTGAGTTGTGTTTGACGTCAATGGAAGAATGATGAAGGCGAAACTAATCGCATGAAGACATCAGATTCTGTTTTTGTTATTGAGTGTCAAAGACGTGTCAAGGAAGTGAGCGGTGGCATACACATTGCCGTGAGAGTGATTAACCACTGTACTCCTTCGTGAATGGAAGCCAAACATACATAAATGTCGAATCGCAAGTTTGAATGCATTAGATGTCTCCGTTTCTCTACGTGTAGCTCTTCATTAGCCTGTTCTAGAAGACCGCGTACACAGTCGTTCTATCCTAGCCCGCAGTTGTGACCGGTCAGAGCGGCTGAACAGCACTGGCCGGCTTGTGACGAACAGGAGGGAAGCAGGGCAATGCTGGGACTCGAAATCTCTGTAAATGCCATCTGCAGCTGACAGCATGTCAAAAGAATCTTTGCACATTTGCTTTCGCCTTTACGACACGACCGACGTCACAGGTGGTCACTGGGAAGAGCGGGAAAAAGCGTAAATGAAGCAATCTGCATAATGGAACACAAATATTTCAAATACATCGCGATAATAAATACAAATTTGCTTTGCTGTATTAATGAACGTGAGTACATGACCTCACAGGATTTACTTCACGCAAGACGGAGAAAACCCGCCAATGTTTGTATTTGGCGTGACTAGAATTTTGTTTCCATTACAGTAAGATATTGGTGCGTAGATCCGTTATTAGAATTGCATCAGTCATCACTCACTAAATCCATCAACTGCACATCAGATATTAAGTTGGTGGCTTTTTTTAGCCCTCTTGAGATAAGCTTCAACAATCAAAGTTTCACATGAGATATTGATCTCAGCCAATTACTTCAAAATGAGTATCCAGAGCTCAAACCGTTAAGAAAGAGAACAAATACTTGCAAAAGCTCATCTAATCTTATAGTGTTAACTTTAGAAAAAAGTCAAAAATATTCTACCTTTAGAATGCTGACGTTTGAATTTGGCTTCCTAAGTTTAAAAATTATTTTGATCTCATTAGAGTACTAGAAGAACAGAAGTGAAAAATTGAAGGACTTTGATGGCTTCGGCTTCTACAACAAAGGCTCAAAGCTTTGAAACCTAATAAGTTTGAACTTATCTCCCAACTCATCATGTTAACTTCAAATTTTTATCCGTCATGACTTTTGAAGTTATCATTAAAATAATTGCGTAGGGTTTATCTCTCATTATTGCTTTTTAGACACGCTATTTTGCGTGACAATACCCTTTTGCAACAATGCAGATTGAAAATTATTATACTAAACCAGATTTACTCAAACATTTGACTATCAGTTTTGTCGTAATATGCGAAGTTATATTAGATGCACCATTCTTAATTACATTATCCACTCGTTTTACGAAATTCCCGTGTTTTTCTGGAAAGAGCGGGAAATAGCAAATGAGGCAGAAGTGCACTGTCAAACATTTTTGACCTACTATAATTACAGAATAACAGCACAAGCACCGTTGTATGCGTACTGGGGTACATATTGCTGACAGTACACCAGGCTTTATTGACAAAACAAACGAAGGTTGCCATTCTGGCTGGCCAAATTGGCATAGATCAGCGAGAAAATGTGTCTTTTCCGGAGTAGCCGTTATCAGTTAGCTTCGTTCTCGACGAAAGAAAGTGTCTTTCATCCAAACCATGAATATATTTGTAGATATGTTGTAGTACTATTACCCAAAAAGTAACCCCTAAAAATCTGCATGTAGTCTACGCGATTTGTAATACAAGCCAGTTTTTTGACACCTGATCCCCAAAAATCTACAAAAACCCAATAGAAAAGACAATTTCTAAAAGACCCCACGCCCGCCAAGAAATTGGAGTCAAATTTGCTAATAATCCATTAGAGTTCCCTGATGTGACTTCAAAGAACTAAATATAACATCAAATTTACACTGTACTACCCTTCTCAGCGGCTGTATTAGGAACTCGGAAATATTTTGGGACGGTCTGCCGATGTCGATTGTTTGACTTTTGCTGTAGCTTATTGAAGCGTTTTATCTAAGCCCACACTCAATTCACGTGAAATTAGATGCGCTCCTTCTGATCAAAGAAGTTGAATTAGCATCGAGACGTTGCGCCGAACACATCGCACCATTCAAAGTCAATCTTCTTGAGTCTTTCTGCGCACAATCTGGCGCCTACCAAACGAAATCGGGTGCGTAGCAAAGCTCCTAACAACGGCCATGCATCCCACACTGTCAGTAGTACCAACTCAACACCGCTATGAAACATCTCTGCTTTCTATCACATCGAGTTTCAGAACTGGAACGAAAGTCAAATCAGTACGTATTTTATGCCTCCGTCTTTGCGAAAGCAAACAGCGTTACTCAAAAAGCGTTCTGCGAAAAACGAAATAGCTGCACACCAGAGACATACTGTTTACTTGCTTCTCAAGCCACAGATCCGGACACGACGAATCTTGGCACAAATCGACATATCGCGCACTACACTTTACCGCATTCGCACAGCGATGGTCACCAATGATGAAAGGACGCTTAAAAAGCTACTGAATCCTACCGCTAATCCTGCTGGAAGCCGGCCAGTTCTCACTGAAGAAGAAAATCAACTGATCGTTAAGCGCATGAAGCACGATGCAGGTCGCGGTTTTGCGGTGAACATCGAAACTGCAAAGCAAATTATGGGAGGCATTGCTGCTGATGGACGTTGTTCGTTCAAAAACGGTGTTCCATCGGATGATTATGTGCGCGCATGGAGAGCTCGCAACCGAGACATTACTTTCCGCACCGCAGAGCTGAGGCACAACATGAAGCTCAGGGCGGAGAATGCTGTTCATGTGCGCACATATACAACCTGTCTCGAATCTGTTGCTGCGTTCAATCCGGGAATATTTGAGAGTGCCGACTACGTATGGAATCTCGATGAAACGGCAATCGAACCGCTGTACGGTAAGAAGGTGAAGCTTTTCACTGATTCAGATTCCAACCATGGTGGCTTTCGCTCTACACCTCTGAGCAATGGCTCTGGACGACATGTCACAGCGGTGTTGGCTGTTTCGGCGTCTGTTCGCAAGGCCCCTCCGATATTCATAGTCGAGGGAAAAAATGTGATGTCGAGATGGTTACAGGAGCTGGACAAGGATATCTTTGTTACAAGCAATGGCGAACCTCATTTTCTTTGTTCCAAGAACTGGGTCCATGGTGATAGTATGATAGCCACATCGCCTCACGGTTCCGTCACGAAAAAAGTACTGCCGCATATTATTGAACACCTCGCCAGGTTCATACGGAAGTCCGTTCCCAAGGAAAAGCCAGTCGTGTTGCTACTTGATGAGCATGCTTCTCGAAGGGGTTATGAATGGCTTGACGTTTGTGTGGGTCACAATATCGAAGTTGTGCAGAGCCCAGCGAATACGAGCCATTTTCTCCAACCTGTTGACCAGTACGTGAACAAAACGTTCAAGACAACTGTCAGAGCCATACGGGACGAACTTCTGAGCATTGCGCCTCTAGCGTTAACGTCTATTGGTGTCAAACTCATGCTTGGAGTGTGTGGGTGGAAGAGCATAACGGTCGCGGATGCTATTCGAAGTTTTGATGCATGCGGACTGTGGCCAATGGACTACCGTTTTGTCAATAAGTTTGACAATAAGTTTGATGAGAGTCTCTCTGAGCGTGGTGACAAAATGAAGACCCTACCGTCCCGGCTTCCAACGTTGCGTGAGCGGCGTCGAGAGGCAGAAGCCTTACTCGCAGTCAAGAATGTGCTCAGTCGTTCTCGACTCGGCGCACCCACAGCTCTGAGCAATATAGCGGAGATTATAAGAGAGTGCCATACCACTTCTGAAGTATTGGAGCAGCACGTTGCAAAACCCGTCGACACAGTTTCTCGCAGAAGTGCTGCAGGGAGCAAAGTGCTGTCTGCTGGGCTTCCAGCTCAGTACCTTACCTTACCTTACAGGATCTCATTGACCGCCGTAAGGCACAGCCGAGTCACAGTTCTGGTGTTTGCAGTACGTCTGCAGGACAGGCGCTTGCGGTTATCGAGGGCGGTGAACGGAAGAGCGAAAATGCGCCGACAAGCCATGGACGCTTGGAGCAAGAAATTGCAGAGGCTGTGTTACAGTTCTCCAACAGTCTGGGCGTTCCGACCGCTGGTCGTTCTTTTGGCTGTCAAAAGAACACGCCGGGTTTTCATGATAGTGATTTGTAATTCACCGTAATGATTGATCGACTGGGTTGTTGTTGTCGAATCTGTTGAGGAATTTGCCTCAAATTGAGCCATTTTTCTATTATTCTGTTGTTTGAACCTTGCTCGCAAAATCGGTGCTACGGACTAGATGAGTAAAGTTGCCGTTGTTTCTTGTCATTTCGTACAGATCTAAATCGTTGGAGCTATCGACATTGGTCTCAAGTGGGCTTAAGAACTTTGGACGGAAACGTTGTGGCTGATTCTGGAAAGTTGTTTCCAGACTAGCCCGCTGGGAAGGGTAAATCGCGTTATATAGCGATTTTGTCGCTATATAGCGGTGTTGAGTACGGCGTAGTTTTTTGATTATGATATTTACTTTAAAATCATAACCAAGTACTCCACTAGAGCATTCTATCGCCTAGCAAGATATTTTTCTTTGGTGACTTAACCACGCAAATATTCGACGATACAGACGTTCTACTTTTGGTGAAGGAGTATCATCGACTTTTTCAGATTTCCCGAAATCTACCAATATATATGCGAACATCTTGGCTGCACACACCGTGTCACTGTAATGTCTCTGCCTCTCTGTAGGCAAAGATGTAGTAGAGAATTAAACTTTTACAACAATTTACGACTACTGATTGCAGGAAAAATATATCTTTTTCACTGTTTAGAAAGTTTTGCCATTTCCCGCTTTTCCCTGTAGATAGTGTGGCTTACACTATTTGGAAAAAATCGATTTCTGAGCACCTCACAGCAAGCCCATCTCCACCGGGTTGATGGATAATGGAAAATTCGGGAATCTTATTCGGCCAAGTAGCTTAAGCCGTTTGGCTGATGGAAACACCGAAGCCATCCATCGTCGGTGCCAAAACGGCGCCCACCGGGTTGATGATCAACGACGAAAGATACTCAGCAGGATCGCGTAATCTGCGTATGTGCTGACATTTGCTTTTCCTCATGACTTCTGTAGACAACTCGGACGATTTCCGCGATGATGAGACCATTGAAAACCTTGTCATAGCAACTTTATCGCACCTTGACCCTCAAAAGCAATCTTAACTTTCCCTCTCAAAGCGGCCAAAAGCCCCAAATGTCGCGCGCAACTTTGCTAGTGCGAACAATACCATTATCTCAGACTACTTCGGCGATAATCCCAAGTACAATATCAAACAGTTTGAGCGTCGGTTTAGACTTCCAAAGCCAATCTTGGACACTTTGTATCATGCGCTCCTTGGGAGGGACATATTTCGAGTGCGCACAGATGCAGCAAAGAAACAAGGAATTCATCCGTTGCAGCGCATAGTAGCTGCACTCCGATTTTTATCGTATGGTGTTGCTGCGGACTTTCTCGATGAGTATACGCAGATGTCGGATACATCAGTACTGCTTTCAGTTAAAGCGTTCTGAAAAAAAGGTTTACATGTCTTTAACAAAATCTATTTGAGACAACCAAATGAAAAGGACTTAAATCGAATTATGACTTTATATCAGAGTAGAGAATTTCGGATTTCCGGGATGTATAGGTTGCATTGATTGCAAAAGATGGGAGGGGAAGTTGTGCCCCACTGCGTGTGCAGGAATGTACTCTGGAAAAGAAGGCAAACCAGCTGTTACTCTCGAAGCAATGAGTGATTGTGAGTTGTGGATATGGCACATGTCATTTGGCTATCCAGGCTCTTTGAATGACATAAACATTCTTGATACATCACCAACAGTGAAAGCATTACTGGCAGGAGAGTTTCCGCCTCTGATGACCTACACGGTAAATGAACAAGCACATGAAACTCTCTACTATCTTGCAGACGGTGTATATCCAGACTGGTACAGTCTTTAAAAAACAATTCAGCAACCAAAGACAAAGAAGGAAAGGACATACGCCACATTTCAAGAACGAGCTAGGAAGATGCTGAACACGCTTTTGGTGTTTTGGAGCAGCGCTTCCAAATTCTTGGTCGCCCTGCTAGGCTTTGGCAAATGTCTGACCTTTCGCTTGTAATGTGGACCTGCATTTGTCTGCATAACATGGTTGTTGAGAGCAGGAGGGACACGTACTGTGAGGAAATCAAGGAATCATTGGACGAGGAGCTACGGGGAAATGTGGAATTGAATGCGTTCAAGTGGTTTAATGACACAACACAAGACGGGGCACTTCTTTCAGATAACAGCTTAGCAGCACAGCTACTCTCCCCCGAAATGAGCTTGACAGACAGAGGTTAGGAATTTCAACTGAAGAAAGACCTGGTGCAGCACATTCGGGACACACGCAGACATTAAAGCAATCGGTTCCAATCAAAAATCGCAAACGGCGAGCATACGTCCGTAGCGCTGGTTCCCAGAAAGGCAAGTTGATATCCAATGGATATCCATTAGATGTGCGCGCGCATACCTTAATTTTGCCCTGATTTGCTGGGTTTTGGATGTGTTATAGATATTCATTGGAGGTCCTTAAACTGTGCCACATATATCCTACGGTAGGTGTCACAGATGTCCGGTGTTTGTGCCTTGGATGCACGTAAGACTTGCTGATGATGTCCAACAATATGTGCATTAGATATGCATTGGCTGTCCATTGTTAAGTAGATCACAGCGGTAGATATCCGCAATGGTTCTCTCAATGGTCATTATTTCGTGTCTTTTTGTGCCCTTGTATCATAGACGTGAAATGTAATTGAGTAAAATACTAAGTTTTTTTTGGATACCTATTGCACCATATTTTATTCCTTGTTACTTCATTACATGGCTCCGTTCTTGTCACGTTGCGTCACATCGGCGCTGCCCTCTAGTAGCACATCTACATCTCACCATTCTTCAAGAAACGTCGCCCCTCACGAACCCCCTCAAGCGCCCTTCCCGTCCCGTCTCATCCATAATTCCGTCACCGAATGAATCGGAAAGGTACGCCGCCCGTTAAAGTCCAAAAAACCGATGTTTCTCTTCATACATTTGATGTACTCAAGCGAGTTCCGTGAGTCTTGAAGTGTACCTCTTCGCTGTGGCGCTGATATTCGAGTGTAGGTGTGTCCAGTTTGACGGTCGCACAACAGTCCATACATCCAGCTAACCCGACAAAGTGGTTGTGATTCTGTTTGCGTGTGTTGCTCTCCAGTAGAGCGATACGAGAATGTCTTTTGAAGCATCTCGTCGACAGCACCATAGTAAACATCGTACGGCGACAATATGGACGCATTCGAGTCATCTGTTCCTCCAGAGTGAAAGTGTGCGGCAATCCAGCATCGCTGGCGGGCTTTGTGCAAGTTCTGTTTTTCACGATGAACAAAATGTGCCTGAGATTCTACTTGAAGACAAGTGCCTTTCGTTTTGATTGATATCGCAGGAAGTATGTGCAGGCTCAAGACTTGAACGTCAAACGCAGTGATCGGGAACGTTGTCTAGACATATTCCTTCACTTGTCTCATGCGCTCTGCCCCACCCACGCTGCGACGAGCACCTATGACCTTCACAACTGCTGTTTCTCCCTTACGTGCCGTGGTGTGTCCCATTAAGAGGGTTTCCTCGCTCCGCTTCTGCGATTCTGCACTGTTCAATGAATGCCGTTCCGAATCTTCCGAGTTCTGACCAAATTCTGCCTCGCCTCCGTACCCGTCTTTCTCCAGCCCTAACCCCATTTCACCACCTAGTAACTGCAGACCAAATAGGGTATGAGTTTTATGAAATAGATTCGCTTCTGGCCGCTGCGTAGATCTCCGCATTTCAGTCAGCGTCCCAGCCACGTGTTCGGCTATGAACTGCGACACATTCCTCAAAGGCCCACACTCCTGTAGCATTTCAGGGAAGAGCAACATGCAGTGCGTCATTGGGGTCAGACAGAACTCAGTAGAGCTCCCGTCAAACACAAAGTCCACAAACATTGAATGAGGCTGTACCACAAGGTTCCTTAATCGAGCTATTTCATCTCTTCGTGGATTTGTGTCGAAGAGAATGTAAGTGATCTTCGAAGTAATGCTCCATATTTTCGTTAATCTTCTGTCAATCGATGTGTGGTTAAACACACAAGGGCCCTAGAACAACGCCAGATTCTGAAAATCTTCTGCTTTGAATCCACCAATGTGTTTAAATGACTCAGGAGGCCGCCCCCAAACCGCCGGAATCCCCTTGTATCCAACTGAAAGCGTGTCATTGATGATATCCAAGATCCCTTGCTCAATGACAAACCTATGTTTGGATGAATCACATTTGCGATGGGAGCCAATTGTTAAAGCAACGAGATGTTTTATCCACCCCAGAAGCCATTGATGCATTGGATGTTAAGGAGCACACTGGACTATATCAAGGTCGAGTTTTCCCAACAAACGACGGCGCTTGATTCCTGTATTCTTCATTAGAATTTTCCTCGCGGCCTGAGTCCGCGCCCTTTCCAACTCTATGCACGTCATTGAAAACTGCTGCGCACTGCGCAACCGATTGCATTCAAGGTTTATATAGAGCTCTGGACTTCTCTGCAGGTTTACTTTACGAACCGTGTCCACGTTTCGGTAGAGCAAAACCCCAGCGATGGGATCGTCTCTCAAGGCGTTCGAGTCCTTGCCCTCTATACAAGGTGAACTCAGTGGTGAGATCTCCTAACACGGATAGTGCGGGTGTAAAACCGCCCGTGGTACGGGATATACCTACGGAGGTTGATGGGTGAACGGGCCTGATCCAGAAATCCGGCGAAGAGCGACGGAATGGTTGAGGAGGGAAGTACCGTAGAGCGGCGTAAGCCCTAGGTAAAAAGGGGAAAAGGAAGGGAAACCAAAGGAGGAAAAGAGAGGAATCCCGCGGCGGGACGTGCGGCAAGCGGCAACAGATCCGGCGCCGCGAGACGTCGATCTGTATTAAGCCCACGCGGCACAACTCTATACAGAGACAGAAACGCTACCAATTGTGGTGAAAGCAGTTCAACTGCACAGTAAACGAAACAGAAAGTCTGAAGACACGGAATAAATAAGCCCGATGGCAAGGCCAAAATGGTCAGTATTGCCGGAGTGATCCCGAGCGATGAATCCAATCCGTACCGTACGCGGTGACCCTCCTGAGGGAGTTGTACACTTCGCGCAGGCGAACATGGTTCACAGCCAAACTCGGTTACCCTTTACTGAAGGAGGAGGTGACCGGGAGGTCACCTTTTATATCGTAACCGATAAATTAGTTAAACTAAATTAAATAATTTAGTGCACACCTAAGCAGGTCCATACACGTAGTGCACGTGACAACCGGCGGCAGCGGCCAGTAAAATATCCGACAATCATAACAAGACATGTGTGAACACACCCATTCCTACACACGCGTATACGCGACCAATACTCATCTGCGCCACGTCATGGCCGACCCTCAGGGTGCCATACCTCAATACTGCCAAAAAGTATCCCACCCGTGGGCCAATACTCATACCTTCCGAGTACCCGGAATCATCCTTACCAGGGGTTTATGAAATCCTTCATCGTGTACCGGGCGAGCACGTTTTGCTCTACATATCCCCCTCCTTAGCACAGAAAACATCCGGTTTGCAAGCGGAGACTCATCAGCGAGCGAGTATATAAGCGCGGTTTATCATGGACATATCCGAGATTCCGGTTCCTCGTCACAACGATACACACGCGCAAGCGCACTCAACTTCTCTGCAATCAGACGATTCAGTACTTGAAGTTTCCTCCGCGATCGACTATTCGATGAACCCTCACCAGGGCGGCGAGCAGCACTCCCAAGCCGGGGCTCCGAACGTTTCGGGTCCCGCAACTCCTGCGACAGGATATCTCGGCGGTTTCGCCTCCGCTCCTCTGCCTCAGAGTCAACATCACACGACTACACCGAACCCGGTCGACGTCGCTGCGTGGAATTCCGCTCAGGCGGTGCCCTTGCTGGCGACTCCAGCTGGCTGGATAGCGCGTGAATCGCTCTTTGTTCAAGATCCGACTACCGGAGGAAGCTGGGTCTATTACAGAGCGCCCTGGTTTCACCCGACAGCGGTTCGCAACAGTGCGTTGATGGATTCATACACCGAGAATGGTATGCTGCCTGGCGGCCTACAACGAGATATGGTGGATTCCTGGGATTGGAGACACCGCGTGGCGGTCGCACCTCACGTGTTTTCACGGAAACAGCGCGGCCGTGGATACGAAATGCTAGATGAAGCGCGCGCGGCTATGGCGCGATTGGCATACTTTCGGAAGGACTGAGCCTCGTTCCCCGAGAGGATTCCCGAGTCATACGGGTTCGACATTTCCCGGTTCCGAACTTACGGAGAGATCAAGTATGGCGCGAACCTCGCGGACTTCCAAGCGGCGGAAAACTTCCCGGAGGCGATGCCGGCGGACATTCTCCTGTTCAACACGCCGATCCTGCTAGCGGAGTTCCGATATCTACATCGCCCTTCGGGAGAGGGAAGCTTCTTCGGCCGACTGCGAAACGAACGCAAATGGCGATCCCGGTTCGGGTATCTGGTTCCACACCAGAACATGGAGGTTGAACGTTTGCGTCCGGACGCACTAGTGGGTCGATTCGCTCCACTCCCATCGTGGTGGGCTCACTATGAGGTACCACGCGGGTGTTTCCCGGATTTGCCTCCGTGCATCTCCTATGTGGGGTCACGCATGATTGCGAATCCGCATTTGCAGTATTGGATGCTCTTCATCGCCGAATGGGCCGTTCGCGTTGCCGCGTTTATGCTATGGGAAGCATACGACCAGAACCGTGTTTGGTATTTGCCTCCGAGGTTACGGAATGTGATTAGATCACTGGACTTATACACCGCGCTCGGTTCGGACGACAACGTCAGCGAGGTCATCAGCCTTATCGATCTCATCGATTCCATTGATTGGAGTACCGTTCCGGCGGAAAATGTCCCCAGGGGCACTCATTCGCACTGCGACCGTTCGCCAGGGCGAACACATCCGGGTGCCGGTGACTTCGTGTATTACGATCCCTGGGAGGGAGTTACCGTCCCGAAGGAGCGGGCTCTCGTCCTACGCGGACTTTCTCGAGTGGTTCCGAGCGATCACCCTAATGGGTTGATGTTTTCCAACAACTATTACTCCGTAGGAGAGGAGGACGATCCAATGGTGGATGATACTGTGGAAGAACCGGCAACGGGCGGTCCGTCGGCGGCTTCCGCAGGAGTTCCGGTTGCCGGAGGGGCGGCTGCGCCAGTTGCTCCTATCAGTTGGGGCGTGGGCCCTTCGCAGGGGAATATTGACCCTCGCATGATAGCGATGCGCAACCAACTCCTCCGACTTGGGGTGCCGGTTCCACCGGATATGTACGACCTCGGCCAGGTCTTTGCATTGGGGGCGCAGGCTTTCGCGAGTCAGCCTCTCCAAGCGGGGCCGTCCAACCCTGGAGGTGCCGGTCCTTCGACAGGATGGCGGTGATCCCAACGGTGGGTTCCCTCCATGATGGGCTCTGGTAGGCTCTGCGACCAACGCACTCCGCGATAGCTAGCGGTACAACTCCTCCTTAGAATAAAATCGACTTCGATATCAGTTCCTTCATAACCGGATTACGGTTCAATACCTTTGGCGCACCATCGTTCCAATACGGTTCTCCATTACGCGTGTAGCTTCACGACATGTTCACCTGGACCGTTAGACGGTAGTTCGCTCCTTTCCGATAAATCGGCGTCCGTTAGACGGAAATCATCTTTCTTCTTTCATCCTTTCGATACTTCCTTCCGTAGGAACAACCCAAACTTCTTGGTAATACCATCAATTATTCTCCTACAAGTGGGCCCGTCGGTTCACCTCACGGCACAGTAGTACTGTCATCCTACCTGGGATGCGTCCAATTTGGAGGTGGCCGTAAGCGCTTGCGCCGGTAGTAGGCGAGAACCTTCGATCGAGACAGATGTTCGATCCGCTCGAAAGTATCGTCCTCAGGGGAGTATCCGTACCAACGGACTTGGTATTCAGTCTCCCCATCGGGGTTCACGACGTGACTCACGATCATCGTAACGCATGATGCGTTCGATAACGAATTCTTGTGGGAACACTTCCCGTTCGCGGGCCCCCATGGCGTATGGGCCACTCCTGCTGACGCAGTTTCACCTGGAGAGGTTCTGTAGCTGCCTAAAATCACGCAGGTGAAGCTTTCCAAGTGTTGGAGACGGGCTTACTTCCGCGGTTTTCCACGCATTCCGCTGTGGCGGCCGTACTGTAACTCGCGTCCTACGCGTCCTATCCTTGAGCTAGGGAGGTATTTGCAAAGCTCTCGATCAGACGAGTCCAACGGCATCACTTTATTCGACGAGAGTCGAGAGACCGACAAACGGTATTACTTCCGGTTGACGAATCTTCCGGCCTTCACGGGGATAACCGTTTCCGTGACGGAGGTGCGCACGGCACTCCCTTGGCAGGGCGGCGGTTCACCCGGTCCACGGGGCTTGTGCCAAGAGCCCTGATTGGCTCTACGCCACAGATTGGCGACCACGACAATCGTGCGCGTGCTGTGCTCGGCCATCCGTTCGCGAAAGGTCGCCGACCGCTCATTAGGGCTTTCCACGTCGTAGCGTGCGTCCCGTGGCACGCGCCTGGTTCTGTCAGGCCCCGTGTCACGGAGATTGCACTTCTTGCAGTGGCGGTGGAGTTCCAAGTCTCCACACGCAATGTGGTTCACACTGTAGAGTGTCGGCTTCCAAGAAAGCGTTAAAAGTCCCACAAGAGAATCCGTAATGAGTGGTGATACTCAGCACAACTCGTTCACGAGGCTTCCCCTTTCAGGTTTGCAGCGCTATTATTCCGCGTATGGCGGTTGGTCCGGATCAGCGGAAACTGTCTTCACACTTCGACTGGCATTCTCGACGCGGTTACGCGACTTCGAGCGGTTAGCAATCTCATGATGGGTAGCTGCTTCTGCGGCGACGTTCCGCCTCTCACAGGCACGTTCCGTGGTAACGGAGACCGATACGGTGGAGTCCTCACGGTTGGGGTGCGACAGGGCAACTGTGCCGCTAGATTCTCCCACGGGAGCGACTGGATTGTCAGCGTGGATCACATTTCCCGTGGTTGGGGAACCCGGCGACACCGGAGCGCCAGTGCCATTCGCAGCAGCTGCGGTATCCTCTCCCTCTTTAGGTGGCGCCACGGGGTCCATCAGGAGATGGGGTGGGGGGGTTACTCTTGTAAATACTCGTGCAGAGTCGTTGGAATTCGTCCAAGTAGTAGGGAGTTCAGTTCTGTGGTCAGAAGTACCTACTGTAGGTAGATCAATTAATCCTCAATCCGGGTGCGGAAGAATCGCTGGGCGCGACGGTAGTGTAGCGGCTCTTGACGGTTCTGCCTCCTGTTGAGGATCCTCTGATTGGGTATTGGTTGGGTGGGCCCGGTTGCGGTGGGTGGCGTTGGGGCGGGCACAACGCGGTCGCGCGAGATTCGTTCATGACGTCCGTCAATGTCGAGTACGACGGTATCCGGATTGACGGAAATGACGCGATACGGTCCATCAGCGATGGGGGAGAGCTTATGTCTCTTTTCCTTGTCAGGGTTGTAATACTCCTTCCGAAGGAACACAAAGCTGTTTGGCTCTACCACCACTGGTGTACCGCGAATTCGGCGATCGAAATTACGCTTGTACGTAAGCTGTGCCTTGTCCATGGCCTTCCGGGCTACCGGTACCATCTTGGTTCACCAATTTTTCCAGCTGTCCTTGTACATCCGTGGTGACGGGAAAGACGCTAGCGTCGGTTGTGATTCGATTGCTACCGGTGGCAGTATCCTCGAAAGAACGAGTTGAAACGGCGAAAGCTTCGTTACCCGATGCACTTGGGTGTTATACGCGTACGTAATAGCATCGGTGTGCAAGTCCCAATCCTTTGGGTGATCCGAAACATAGGATCGTAATGCGTTAAGCATTGTACGATTAAATCGTTCTACCTTCCCACTACACTGGGGATGATAGGTTGTTGTAAACAAATATTTGACATCCAAGATACGGCATATGTCCATAAAGAACTTTGACGCAAACTGCGAGCCATTGTCTGAAAGCAGATTAACGGGTAGCTCGTAAGTGAAGACCCAATGCGTCACAAATGCTTGTGCAACTGCTGCTGCAGTGATCCGCTTCAACGGAACCGTTCGCATTAACTTCGAAAACCTGTCCGTGATAACCAGGAGATACCTGTGACCGCGTGCGGTTCGAATTAATTCGCCCAGAATGTCGATAGCGGCGAACTCCAAGGGAGCCCGGGCTGGGAACAGCGTCATCGACATAGAATTTCGTCGGAGTTTGACGTTGTTCTTGGCGCATTCCGTGCATGAACGGCGTACTGCGTAGCAGTCGAATGCCATAGCTGGCCAATAAAAGTCTCTTCGGAGAGTTAGATACAACCTCCTGCCACCAGGGTGTCCCCCAATCTTCGCATAGTGGGATATATGGAGAAACCTTTATTGTAGGGAGTGTGGAACCACAATTTGAGGGCGTGGCTCAAAAATCCTAACAAGGAATCTCTGATCGTTGATTAGAAAGGGTATCTTGAATCCCCCGTTGAGTCGGGCCCTTAACTGGGTACAGAAAGGATCCCCGTGTTGTTCTCGTATTACCTCTTCAGCGGTAATGGGTTTAAATGAGCCAGGCGGTGGCTCGGCAGTTTCTGCGGCGAGAATATCGTCACAGACGTCATCCGTAATTTCGGGGTCTTCCTCCCAGTCTTCCACCAAGAAGCATGGTATGTCGTCGTCGTCGACAGGTTCTGCTTCACCAGACGTTCCTAAGCGTGAAAGTGCATCAGCCTGCATATTCAGGGTGCCCCGTTTGTACCGCACATTAAAATCGAATTCCGATAAACGGAGACGCCAACGCATAAGGCGACCCGATGGCTCGGAGATCTCCATAAGCCAGCGGAGAGCCAAATGATCGGTATGTACCTGAAAATGGGTTCCCATAAGATAGGGTCTTAAGGTAGACAGCGCCCAAACGACGGCGAGACACTCTTTCTCAGAGACTGAGTAATTACGCTCATGCACGTTCAATGAACGAGACCAGTATCCAACTGGACGTCGCTCGCCTTCCCTCGAGACTTGAAACAATGCAGAACCTACTTGGTGGTCACTGGAATCAGTATCAACTTCATATGGAAGCCCTGGAGTGGGCAACGCCAAAATCGGCGCAGACGTAACAGCGTCAATTAACGACGAAAAGGCGTATGCTTCCGCATCGCCGAATGCTTCCAGTTTAACTGACTGTCCTTTGCTGAGGAGAGAATTGAGAGGAGCTGCAGTATCAGGGAAATTCGGGACGAATCGACGGTAGACATTACACAAACCGAGAAATGATCGGAATTCCGTTTGAGTTGTGGGATGTTTCGCTTCCTTCAGCGACTTCACCCTTACCTCGTCGACCGAGAGTTTCCCTGGGCGGATAATGTGGCCCAGGTATTTCACCGAGTCGTTAAAGAATTCGCATTTCTTGAGCTTCAAAGTAACACCTGCGTCACGCAGAACCTGCATCACTTCCCTCACATGGGACATATGTTCATCCATACTGTTGGAAAATAATACAATGTCGTCCAAGTACACAAGACAAGTCTTCCACTTGAATCTGGCAAACAGAATGTCAATTGCGCGCTGAAACGTAGCGGGAGCATTTGTTAGCCCGAAGGGCATCCGTTTGAAACGGTACAGTCCTTGGTGACATACAAGCGCGGTCTTGTCGCGATCTTCCTTTCGAATTGAAACCTGCCAGTAACCCCAATTGGCATCAAGGGCGGTAAATACTCTGGCGCTTCCCAGCGAGTCGATGTACTCATCCATCCGTGGAATCGGATACACGTCTTTGACGGTAACGGCGTTAAGTCGCCTGTAATCGATGCAAAAACGCCACGATCCATCCGACTTTGGAACAACTACAACGGGCGATGCCCATGACGACTGATCTGGCTCAATTACGTTCGCACGTAGCATCTTCTCGACTTGAGACTTTTCTTCTTCCCGCGCTTTCGGGCCTGCCCGATACGGGTGTCGTGCGATTGGGCGAGTATCTGGGAGCAGATCAATACGGTGCCCCGTAATTCCAATTTTTCCAATGGAACCGTCCCACATGGGAGTAAATTCTCTGAGCATGTCTCGTAACTTCTCGCGATGAGACGCTGGGACATGGTCCAGATTCAACTTCTCTAATTCCTCAACAGGATTCGTCTGTTCTGTGCCAGGGGGTAGCGCTGATTTAACCGGAATGAACGGTCGTTCGTGGTCCGAACTAACTAGATTCACCTCTTCAGTAGCGACGGCTTCCGGTACGGCGGAGTTTCCATTTCTGGAGGAATCCCACAAAACGGAGTTCCCAGGACGCACCTCCCCCTCCTTGGCTTCGGGCACACCGAGAACCTCGGACGTTGGGATTCTTGTCTGTACGAGCGCCTTCAGATGCGGCAGAACCGAACCCAGTACCTGGTGTTTGACTAGCCACTGAGTGGTTTTGCCAAAGTTGGCAACCAGTACCTTGAAAGGTTGATCGGGCTCGATAGAAACAACACCATTAGCTAAAGCGAGCTGTCGCTGATCGTATAACGATGACGACGGTTGAACTAGTCGAATTCCATGTTTTTTGGAGATGCTCTCCACCCACACCTGGGCTTCCGGAGGGATTGAAACGGATTTAGCTATGCGAAGCTTTGTTGATTTCGGATCCAGGTTTGGGACCACCTGAGCTACAGATAATGGAACGCGCTTCCGGATTGCGCGCCTCAACGGCTTTCGAACGATCGGAATGGTTGTACCGTCTTCCATTTCCACTGTTTTCGCCCTTGGGCGTATCGCTTTGACAAAGCGGTCGCAAAAATCACAACCGAGCATAACCGGTGCAGAGAGCGAATCGCAGACTACAAATTCAAGTTTCACCACGTAGGTGCCAAGTTTCACTGTGAGAGTTAAGTAACCAACCGTGCGCAACGGGTTATTGTTCGCGTCAGCGATATCCAAGCCTGGACCATAGCGAACGAATTCCCGAAGTGCCGGGGGCACTAACGAGGAGTGAATGAGATTTGGCGCAGCCCCCATGTCCAACACGGACAGTTGACGAACCATAAACTGTTGTGATAAGCCGAGGTCGGCGTAAACCTTATAATTCCTCTTGGCCATCACAAGGACTCTATCCGGGTTAGGGAAATTTCGGGACCCTACCCACGGACGACGGAGAACCGTTAAAAGCTCTGAGTCCACGTCAGATTGAGCCATCTTCCTCGTAAGCATCTTTCTCTCAAGGAAAGTGACCTGGGAGCGAAGCGGCGGCGCTTCGGGCGTCTCCGACTTCGGCTCAGGAGACGCCCCTCCCGCAGGGGGAACTCCCAAGTTTAGTTTTTCTGGGCGGGGTTGGCCGGCGACGGCAAACTCTGCTCAAAGTGGGAAACAGAATTCCCGGGTTCGGGGTTGGTCACAGTTACCTGTTCAGCCTGGTTCCGAGGTTGCTCAGTTCGAACGTTCTGTCCTGTAACAGGATTGCCAAATTTGGCCCTTTGCTCTTCATAATTCTTACTCGGAACGCGAGCACGGTCAGCTGGTGACAAGGACTCATACCACCCGATAACTTTCGGTAACTCCCGAGCGGGCAACATGCACACAGGTGCAATATGACCGGGTCGGTAACAAATATGACAGATGGTCGTCACCGACTTATCGAAAGATCGATTACCATCTGGCCGTCGTTGCGGTTGCGCATTCACCCATCCTGGGCATGACAAACGGCTGCCGTTGGTCGCGTAAGCGAGTGGAGCGGCCTGTACCCGTGTTCCTCCCATATAGAGTGCGGGGTCACCTTCCGAGATCGGAGTCGACGACGACGGAATGTCAGAAGGCACGTACGAGTCGGGAGCACTTCCAACGAAGTGGACATTATCCAGATCCGGGTTCACGGAGTTTCCACGTTCCCAGGAAAGAGATGGAGATGACTCGTTGAAGAGCAACGCCCTTAAGCGACGGGGTTTCGGCGGGTGCCCAGCACGGAGGACTTTGCCTTCAGCCTGGGCGTACTGGACCAATTCCAGATACGTAATCCTACGTTTCTCTTCGAGATATCGCGCCACCAAAGCCTTGATAGAAGGGTCCAACCCATCCACGAACATCGTGCGTCTCTCTTGAGCGAAGTACACATTTCAGCAGCGATGAAACGCTTTGTTCAACCGAGTTGAGTAAACCGTTTCGGTCTCTTCAGTCTTCTGTTTAGTATCTGGCAGAGCGAGCGTCGCGTTGTGAATCGCGCTTCGTGTTGCATAGGACCTCAGGAGGTATTGGACCGCTTCCGGCCAACAACTGACACCTCCCTCAGATGCACGGGACGACCCTCGGACCGAGTTAAACTGATCTTCAGCCATCCCTGACAGAAAATAGGGTAAAGCGAGAAACGCTTGCGCCTCGTTCATACCGAGAATGTCGGCTTCCTGCACAAAGCGGGCGAGGAAGTCCAGTACCAGAATTGGATCTTTGCCATCGAATTGCTTCGTAAAGACGATATTCAGTCTTCTGATGTGGTCCTTCACCTTACCGGTGCTTCGCGAGGTGCGACTTGACGATGAATCGTCCAATCGGTAATAACGATACGACAACAGCTTCATATAGAGAAGATTCGTTGGCTTCAACTCCTTGAGTCCAAGATGACGTCTACCTTTCTCGCGAGAGCGAATCAGTTCTTGAGTGGCATATGTCGCCTTCGACTTCGTCCCGCGGGATCTACTCCCATACCGTTCTCGGTCTTTCTCACTGTCCGAAGAACTGGATGAAGTAGATTTCGCAGAGCGAACGCTAGAATTGGAAGTAGACGAATCCGAGTCATAACGGAGTTCCTTTTTGGATCGTCGATTTCCGTGATACGGAGATTGGCGTGCCGAGTGCTTAGAGGCTTCTTCCTCAGCATTCTTCGCATCAGATGCGTTATCCATCCGGATGACCTCTTCGAGAGTAGACAACCGAGTGGTTAGGCGATCGAATTCAGTTCGATGCTCTTGAATAGAGGAATGGTAAGCTTGAACAAAAGCGGCTGCTGCACCCAGACTTTCCAAAATGGAATTCACGTCTTGGCTTAAGACACGAATGTCATTGGTCGGATCTCCGATTTCAGCTTGGTCAGGCTTCCGTCTGAGGTAGTGCAGATCCTCGAACAACGAGTTTTGCGCGAGCTGACTGACACGCAGTTGAGCCTCGAGGTACGAGTATCCAGGGGTTTCAACCACATCGTCTGGTCTCTCCGTAACCGGAGTACCCGTAACGGGCGGAGCTCCTGCCGTAGAAGCGGCCATCGGACCCGACGTGACTCACGAGGCTCTCCGGGGTTCAGGGACCTGTTCATTGTCAGGCGACCTTGCAGGTACGGAGGCGCGAGAACGCGGAGGCCTAGGTGGAGGCACACCAGTTTCTCTGGCCACACCGTTTCGAGAGTTCGGCGCAGGTGGTGCCATACCGGGCCACGGTGTACTGAACAGCGGTAAGATCAAATTAACAACGAGAGTTCTCGATACTCCGAAGAGTAAGTAACGAAAAACAAATAAAACACTCTAGAGAGCCACTGTTCCACAGTAGCTTCCCAAAGACCAATTGATCACTAATCGTGAGACTCCTCGACGAGAACGAGAACGAAAGAAAGAATCCAACCCGTTTTAAGTCGGGAGACCACTTGTAGAGCAAAACCCCAGCGATGGGATCGTCTCTCAAGGCGTTCGAGTCCTTGCCCTCTAGACGAGGTGAACTCAGTGGTGAGCCCTCCGAACACGGATAGTGCGGGTGTAAGACCGCCCGTGGTACGGGATATACCTCCGGAGGTTGAGGGGTGAACGGGCCTTATCCAGGAATCCGGCGAAAAGTAACGGAATGGTCGAGGAGGAAGGTACCGTGGAGCGGTGTAAGCCCTAGGCAAAAGGGGGAAAGGAGAGGAATCCCGCGGCGGGACGTGCCGAAAGCGGCAACAGACCGGGCGCAGAGAGACGACGATGTGTATTAAGCCCACGCGGCACACTTTATACAGAGACGGAAATGCTACCAATTGTTGCGAAAACAGTTCAACTGCACAGTAAACGAAACAGAAAGTCCGAAGACACGGAATAAATAAGCCCGATGGCAAAGCCCCAATGGTCAGTATTGCCTGAGTGATCCCGAGGGATGAATCCAATCCGTACCGTACGCGGTGACCCTCCTGAGGGAGTTGTACACTTCGCGCAGGCGAACATGGTTCACAGCCAAACTCGGTTACCCTTTACTGAAGGAAGAGGTGACCGGGAGGTCACCTCTTATATCGTAACCGATGAATTAGTTAAACTAAATTAAATAATCTAGTGCACACCTAAGCAGGTCCATACACGTGGTGCACGTGACAACCTGCGGCAGCGGCCAGTAAAATATCCGACAGTCATAACAAAACATGTGTGAACACACCCACTCCTACACACGCGTACACGCGACCAATACTCATCTGCGCCACGTCATGGCCGACCCCTTAGGGTGCCATCCCTCAATACTGCCAGAAAGTATCCCATCTGTGGGCCAATACTCATACCTCCCGAGTACCCGGAATCATCCTTACCAGGGGTTTTTGAAAACAATCCCCGTGTATCGGGCGAGCACGTTTTCCTCTACAGCACCGCCCTTGCTCTGAGACTTTTCCTAGCAGCATCATAGCGATGAAAAGCAATAGCCATCAAAAAGGCTTTAGAAGATGGCCAAAGTGCCATATGCAAAGGAGTTGCTGCGTTGTTAGGAAAGAAGAAAATGGAGAAGAGTGCATACTCTCTGTCGGGCTTTTGCGCTTTGGTGCTGCTGTATGCGCATTTGCGATTTTCAGATTGTCTGTCGGACGCAAACGTGCATTTTTCTGAAAGTAAGCGTTTCCCATTTGTGTTTTCAGGAGACGCCCAGTACCGGCAATACTTAAATTCTTTCGAAAGTTTCAAACAAGAATTTTGAGGTCATTATCTGGCGCTCGAGGTTTGCTCACGCTATATCTAAGAAGAAAATTACTCCATTAATCCAAAAATTCCTTCTACCGGTCAAGTTCTAATTAAAAACATATTGTACTCCATGTGCTTCCATTTAGTTTCGAAATAAATATGGCCGGAGGTTTTCCGCAAGGAAGCTTCCTGGTTATCTACTCACTGATGTATCTGATGGCGGCACTGTATCGGAGAATGTTTCTCGTGGTTATCTCATTGTGATTGAAAAATACAGTCATCTTGCGATTGGAAAACCTGTACAACGCGAACGGAATGCATCGGACTTTCTTATTTGGATATAAAAAAATTGGTTCAAAGACCAGTCCGGAACCTCTGTACGATCTTCACATTCCAGGGATGTAAAATGGGTTTATTGTGCTCAGAATCATTTGAGAAAGGATTGGAATTAAATAATTACAAACCAGCACAAATACACCAACATCTAATGGTTTTTGTTAAAAGTTATATTAAGATCCTCTTGAGTCTCACGAAAGCTGCACTCTATCAAGTAAGCTTTCTATGCGTTGCTCTAAAGCAAATACTCGATGCTTGTAATCTCGCGGATCATCGCAAAATTGAGAAAATTTCATATGCGACTTTGCTTTAATAATCTCCGCTATCTGCGAAACATATAAAAGCGTTTGGTTGTGTCGTACAATTAATTTGACCTAATGGTTCTTGTAAATATAAGTCCATATGAAGGTGGTTGAGACGCTACAAGAATACCACGTGGGTTTTGACGGTTTCGCGGAGATTTTACTAACTGGTTACTAATTTCAGTAATTTATTTAATCAGGTAAATATTTTGAAAGAGGCACGTGGAGCATCAGAAAATTGGTTTTACACGTGTACGAGATCACGTTGACCCGGCAAACATACTGTGGGCGCCATTTTTGGGGGAAACAGCGCCGGTGGTGACAAACCCAAGGAGAGCGACACAATAAATGCTCGAGAGTACCAGCCCAAAAGGGGCGACAAGTTAACGTAGCTCAGATGCCTGCAGGAGCAGACAAGATAACCCCAAGATAGTAGAAACCCTCCGCTAACAGGAAGCGGGGAGAGTAATTAAACGAGAGTGTGGTTCGGCGTTCGATGCCAAATGCCAACACAACGACAGAATGCAGCGCCAACAGACCAACACACCAAGGCTGTCGGCGGAACAGTAGAATGGCAGGGCTAAGGCGTTCGATCCTGTCGTCGATACCACCATAAGCCTAGTAACCAGGCGAGGTGACGACAGGAAGGGAACCCGTGCAATGCGTACCACTGCCCACGTCCGTCCGGGGGAACGGGGATGTAGGTATGATCGCAATGTGCGGACGAGCCCAATGGAGGGCAGCACAAGGCGACTGGGTAGGGAGCGGCAGGAGACCGGGCCGCCGGGAATAAGGAAATGTAGGGGGAAAGGTTGGTGGCAGGGAGGCGCAGACTGCGCTGAGGGAAGGTGGGATTGCCAAAGGAAAGACGGTTGGTGACGAAGGAAAGGGAGGAAGAAAGGTGAGAGAGGCAAGGATGGGGGGGGGGAGTCGTCGAGGGGGGAAGTGGTCTGCCCGAACCGAGTTGCTTTTCGAGCGCTCGGGTTCGGGGTTTTATATCTACAATCTCAATGCTTTGTGTATCTTAAGTTGCATGCTGAACATCGGCTTCCACCAAATACCCTAGTCTGCTCACCATGTCCATAGTAGGTAGGGATGTTAACGTGCGGTTCCTCGTTATGTTGGCTGGTGATTGGCCAGTGATAAGATGGTGTTAGGTCGCTCTAGGGAATTTCCAGGTATCGTTCGTGTTCCATGCTCTTCCATCATTTCTGTTGGTATTGAAGGATGCTGTCCCGGAATTGGAGTGTGGAACCCTTCCTCAGTTGTCTTGGGGTAGTTCTCCTTGGTTCTCGTTATCATTCAAGGTCGTGTTGTCCTGGTGATGGCCGTCCTCATCCTTCAAGGCTGGTTAACCTTTGTTGGAATCATGTCAACAACTACACGCAACACTGAGGCGGCCGTTGCTAAAGCCGTCACTGCGGACGACACCGATTATCTAATCCTCGTCTGTAGCACACCCTGTAGCACACCCGGCAGCACATCTTGGGATCTGTGTCATTCCTGGCCTATCCCTGGCTAAGGTCCTGATATAAACTGGTCGCCAATGTTGATGGGTGAGTTCGAGTCAATTCTACGTGACATTTCCCGAGGTACCGTCTCCTTCGGCTCCACCGAAAATGTGTTGCGCATCCTAGTCAGTCGTCTGCCAACGGTCTATCTTCGTGGCGTGTTGCTGGGGTTGCGCGTGACGTTCGGTGTTTCAGCCGGAATCCAGGTTCATGAAGGTGACATCATGCGCGTGTTAGAGCTTCTTAAGACTCGTGTGATTGAACAAAATGACCGCCCTGTGTGCGTTCGTATGTGATTAATACATGGTCTCGCGTTCCCACACTATCCCCGAGGAGGGCACCAGGTACAGGGCCGGTGTCCTGACTTCTTAAGCCTCGAGGGTTTGTTCTGGGTACAAATGGTCTCCCGGTTTCAGAGAGTGCAAGCGTCGTGGTTTTCATATTGCATCGCCATGAGCAGCGAACCGCCTACCGTGACCGAACAGATTGCGTCCATGACGGATGATTCCAGTCCCGCCGCATCCCCTCGGGAGCCACCTTCAACGCCGACCAGTAACGTCTTGGCCTTAGAAGCAGTGGAGAGCACTGCTGGAAATGATGACGACTCTCTTTTGGAGGAAACCGAGCGGGATTCCGACGCGACTTCAGCTAGCGCGCTCCATGAAACCGACGTGGAACTTGCTATTAATATGCTAATTCGTATTCATCTATTGCTTCCCCGAGTTGCGGGTGGGGACCCCGGCGCTGCCCAAGAAGTGCGCGAGTACGTGAGGGATGGGCCGTTCGCTTACCAGCAAGGCCTTCATGACAGCATCTCCTTCGTTCTCATCGCCCGTCATCGTGACAACTTAGACCCGGTTGGTCTGCTACTGGCAGATCTTGATGCAATAATTGACGGATGAATGACGGGTCTCGCTCTCCTCTCTATGCCTAGAATCTCCATGCGCACTTCTGCTGTTACACACCAATAAACATTGCTTCTCTGCTTACCCAATATGGCCGTGTCATGTAGCGCGCACAAGCAAGCAGTATTAGCGACAGCAAGCGACAGCTGGCCAGCGCGCACGCCTGCTCGTGCCAGTTACAGCTTCGGCGTGATGAGCAACTGTGCCACCTCCAACAGTCCTTGTGAGCGACGCGACCACTTCCTTCGAGTCGTCGCGCCACGGCGGCGCGACGCGCGGCACCATCCCCGTCCTCGCCGTCGCGCCAAGGCAGCGCGACGCGTTCCTTTTCCTCCGCGCTGTAGCGCCACGGCGGCGCGACAGGCAGCACGCTCCTGTGCAGTGCCGCCACAGCGGCGCGACTGGCGGGAGCCTTTTCCTGTGCGCTGTCGCGCCACGGCAGCCCGACGGGCAGCACGCTCCTGTCTTGCGGCTGGCGCGGCAGCGGGCGGGAGAGATGTGGAGTGCAGCTTCCACGCTGCACTTTGCTTATCTCTCTGCGGAGATACAAGAAAAAAAATCCTTCGGAGGTGTCCCTGAGACGGCAAAACACCCTCTAAGAAACGCCACTACACATACTTAAGCCCTGACTTTGTCCACGTCTTTGACGGATGTTTAGTAAGCACCAACTTGGTTATCGTTTTTCTTTGTGGTTGAAAAAAAATACTTTTGCAAAGGTTTTCTACGTATTTTACCGCTTTTGCTTACTATTTACGATACAGCAGAAGTTATACATTCTATATATTGTACCACTTAGTGTTCAGGTGCTCATCTACCGTTGTGGTTTTTATCCTACTTGGTAACTTATTAATCAAGCGTTTGCTGGCTTGCTGCAATCGACGAATACCGCCCATGGCAAAACGACAGATTCTCGACTCTTAAGTGCCCGACAGAGAATATTTGCTATGAAAACCAAAATGGCCAAAATATGGCCGAAATTTGACCGAAATATGACCCAAATTTTAAGCGTTCAGCTCGAAGAGAAGTCGGATCGTGTAACGACTGAAGCTAAACAACCTTCATTTCTTTCGGTAGCCATACGGAGCGATAAGCGCTATAAACATCAGTATTGAATTTTTAAAACGGAGCGTGGTGTGAACGTGATCTATCGGTATTGAATTTGAACTAGCTACGGTGTGGAAGTTTGTAGGCGAGCTGAAAAGTAGAACGGAAAAAAGTCATACCGTAGGGAGATGTACGTGTGAAAAGAAGAGAACAAGAAATGAGAAAGGAACAAAGCTAAACTTCCAAAAGGGCGTTAACCAAGCCGGAGCAGACGTAAAGATGCTTGGCGAGATGTGAATGACCCAAAGACGGCACGAAGACTTTTTACAGAAAAAAGGTATGATCTCGATTAGAAAACAAAGTTTGTACCGTACGCGGTAACAGTTATGAGGGCGCTTGACACTTTGTGCAGTAAAATCTAGTACAGAATCGAACTTGAATAGTGTTCATGAAAGGTAAAGATGACTGAGAGGACACTTTTTGTACCTCACGAAATTTAGTGCTCCAAAATTATTAATCTTATACACGTCGAACTAGGTTGATGCATCAAGTATTCTGATACATGCCTAAATAGGTCCATACACATGGTTTATGTGACATCCTGCGACAGCCGCTAGTCAACTAAGCAAAAAGTACACCAAAAGTGTTTGAACACACTCTATCTCCCACAGAGAAGTGTAGAAAAAATCACAGCTGTCCCTCTTTTTGTAATTGATGATTTCCCTGCATGCGATATTTTAGTTTTATCGATGCAAAACCGAGCGATGAGCGAGTACTTAAATACTTGGAGTTTTCAATATCATCTCTGCTAAGATGTTACGATCAACGAAATAGCTACATTGCGTATAAAATATATACTCTAGGTAAGAAATACGCAAGGGTTTCGCAAAAAAGTGCAAGAATCTCTTATTTTGTCTATAAAATTTTGAATGATTTTATAGGAGGGTTAGTACCCTTGATAAGCGATGAATTGGTCACGGACCGGAGTAGGCGCAAAGTAGTTTATGTGGAGATATAGAATTGGTTTTCGTTGCAAACAGTCCATGTAAGGAGCTCTGCCAGGTCAGGTAGCCCAGTAAGCCACAACGAGTACTCTATTGACTTTGTTGTAGAGATACGGGTATGCGATCAAAGTACTCGTGGAGCTTATTGTTAAATATTACGTTTGCAAATTGTGGTTTTGAAGAATAATCACAGCAAGAAGAGAGATGAAGGCTGGTGTAATACTCAAATAGTGCAAATGAGGAAAATGGCCTTTTTTTGTTCTATCTATTGTTATGGTTACACGTTGGCGACAGTTTTATTTTTCGGGCATGCGTGATAGTGGAGGTGCTCTAAATGTTTGTCGATTGCAAACAAGATGTTCTTTTCTTTAAGAAAATGAAGGAGCTGACGTTCGAATTTGTTTAAATGCAATGAATGGTTTGCCTAAACGATTGGCTGATTTTGGGATGGTAAATCATCTCCTCTTAAGTGTAGCTCTAGACAGAAGCGGAAAACATGATTGGGTAACCACTAAAACCGGTCGTTTTCAGCGTGGCCACTTGTCTGCTTGGCTTCTCTCTAGCTCACTAGACGTAAGCAGAATTTTTTCAATGGGCTACAAAATCAAGTGGTTTGAGATCAAACTAATAACATTCGAACTGCAGTACCACGTGTGTTTCAATATCGAGTCATTTTGTTCACTCTCATTGGCTATTTGTTATGTCTACTAGACTCAGTAGACATAAGAAGTTTTAGTCGCACACGAGCTTTGAGGCCATTGTGGAATACGCGCGTTGAACAGGTGGAGTGCAACGTCGAGGGCATACGCAAGTAAAATGAAAGTATGGCATTGTTGTTTGCAGCGCCAAAAGGGGCAAGGCAGTGTGGTTGACAAGCAGGGTATGCGAGATTGATTGGGGTTTGTGTTGGCAACGGTGATCACACGACAAAAAAGTGCCAACGGCGCACGACGGCATCTAGACTCTTGAAGAGGCGCTGAGGGGGAGTTTTGGAGCAGAGTTTGCGCACGGTGATGAATAAAAAGGTGGGAAAGTTTTACTATTTTCAAAGTGTGTTCCGAAGTGGAACGCGGCTCCGACCACGTCCCAAGAAGAAGGTGAGCAGGTGGCGACGGACGCGGCGGCCGCACAGCTTGCAAAACAGAGAGCGCGGCGCGCTCAAGTGACGAAGTTAGGTGGAGGCCGAGCCGCCGGCGCCGCCGCTGCCGGCGGCGGCGCCGTTCTCAAAGGTGCCGACGATGGCGCCGTTGGCCACGACGGTCTACGATCGGGGCGGCGGCGGCGCGACGCGACGCGCTTTTATGCGCCGCGGCGCGGCGCGGCGCGGCGCGGCGCGACTGCGCGGGCGGGAGGGGCGGCGCGGCCGGCGGGATGTGCGCGATGTGCGGGGGCGCGGCGGCGGCGGGCGGGACGGCCGCGTCAGCACGTAGCGGCGCGAATTCGGGGCAGCTGCGCGCGCGACGGCGAGCGCGGCGAATTTGGCGCGCGGCGGCGAGCTCGCGGTGTAAGCGGCGGCGAGCGGCAGCGCAGCAATGCGCGCGCGAGAGAGGCGCGTCGCTCGCTTTTGCTGTTGCCGTTGCCTTTGCTTTTGCCTCCGGGCACGAGTCGTTGACGCGCTGCGCGCGCGGCCGGCGCGGCCGGCGCGCACTGACGCCTCGTCGGACGCGTCGTCGGCGCGCGCGCGCGACGCGCCGCGGCACTTGCCTGGCTGCCGCCGCGTGGCGCGCGCCGCGTCCGCACCCACGGCGCGCGGCTCGCTGCGCGGCGCGCGAGCGAGCGCGCAGAGAGAGCGGCGCGTAGGGAGGGGGGTGTGCGAGTTTGCGAGCGGCTCGCTTTACTGAGAGTGGCAGCCGCAATCAGCCGCGTGGCGCGGTTGCAGCCGCGCAGCCAGTCAGCTCGGCGGCGCGCGCGCGCCGCCGCCGCGAGCGCCGCGTCGAAACAAGGCTGAGGCCAGGCGCGCGCGCGCGCGCGCAGCGCGGCAGTAGAGCGCGCGCGCAGCTAGCGCCCGCCGGCGCCGCCGGCGCCGGCGGCGGCGACGTTGGAGAACGAGCCGGAGATGGAGCCGCCGCCCTCGACGGTGCCGGCGGCGCCGTTGGCCACGTTGCCGGCAAACACGCCGGCGCCGCCGACAATCTCGCCCTTGTTGTCCACCGCGCCGCTGCCGCTGACGCCCGGCCCGCCCATGCCGCCCGTCACCACGGCGCCGATGGCGGACGCGTCGCCGCCGGCGCCGCCCGGCCCGCCCACCGTCAGCGCGCCGCCGGCGCCGCCCAGCGGGAAGCCGGGCGGCAGGTATGCCGCCCACCACGGCGTCGACATGCGCGCCAGCGGCGCGGCGAGCGCGAGCGGCAGCACGGCGAGCAGCAGCGAGATGAGCTTGATCATTGCGGCGAGGTTCGGATTGCGATGCGTTTGCAGCGGGGCCACGAAGGAGCGAAGGGAGATGACAGCGGGTGGGCACGGGTGATCGCAGCGGCCGACGCGAGCGCAGTCAGGTCGGCGACGTTATATACGTGCGCGACGTGCGGCGCGCGTCCGCGCGCGATCGGCGCCGGCCGCGCGCGCGCCGCGCTGCTCCGTCTCCGCTCCGCGCCGCGCGCGGGGCCTGCGCGCGCGCGCTTCGGGCGGGCGCGGGCGGACGCGCCGTGCGTCGACGCACGGCGCGTCGGCAGCGCGCGCGCGCGCGCGCGCGCTGTCAACAGGCGGCGCGCCAAACGCGGCGCTGCGCGGCGCTTTCTCACGGAGCGCGCGGCGCGGGTTATAGCGCCAGCGCTTATATTGATTAAACGGCGGCGGCGTGGCGATGACATGCACATGATGCGCGCGGCGGCGGTGGACGCGGCGCGCGTTGTACGCCGCGGCGCGGCGGCATCGACGCGCGCTGTAAGAAGCAAAAGCGGTTGCAATTTACTAAAAGTGTCGTACTAGCACATACACGCGGCGGGCGGCGGCGCGGCGCGCGCTACGCGGAGGCGGAGCCGCCGGCGCCGCCGGAGCCGGCGACGGCGACGTTGGAGAAGCTGCCCGTGATGGAGCCGCCGCCGACGACGGTGCCGGCGGCGCCGTTGGCCACGTTGCCGACAAACACGCCGTCGCCGCCGGCGATCAGCCCGCCGTTGAGCACGGCGCCGGCGCCGGACACGCCGGGCGCGCCGATGCCGCCCGTCACCACGGCGCCGATGGCGGACGCGTCGCCGCCGGCGCCGCCGGCGCCGCCGATGGCGGTGCCGGCGTCGATGAACGACAGCGGCAACAAGAACAGCGGGCGGCGCGTCGGCGCCAGCTGCGGCAACGGCGCGGCGGCGCCCCGCGACAGCAGCGCGGCGAGCGCGAGCGCGAGCGCGAGCGCGAGCGCGGCGAACGGCTTCATTGCGTGGCGGCGGTTAAACGGCGGCTGTGTATGACGGCGCGGCTTGACACGGCGCGGCGGATGTTTGACGGCTGGCGTTGGGGCGGCCGCGCTGCGGCTTGGGTGCGGCGGGGCGGCGCTTTATACGGCGCGCCGGCGCGGCGGCGCGCCGCCGCGCCGCCGCTGTCGCGCGCTCGCCGCGCGCGCGACGCGGCTGCAAGTTGTTGCGGCCAGCCAGGCGGCACGGCGGCGCCATGATGGCGGCGCGGCGCCAAAGCGGCGCGCCGCAGTGAAGGCGCCACGCGCGCCGAGCTGGCGCCCGCGTCCGGCCGCCGCACCGGCGCCGAGTGAGCGGCTTTGACAGCGGCGCGCGCGCGCCGACAAGGCGTCTGCGCGCCGGCTGTTTGCACGCGCCGCAGCCAATGGCGCGCGCGCAGCGCGGCGGCGGCGGCGGCCGCCAACGGCTGAATCTGCGCGCGCCGCGCATCATGCCACGCGCTGCATACAGCGCGCCGCCGCGGCACGCCGCCGCGCGGCCGCGCGCCGCGCCGGCGCGCCGGCGGCACGGCGTGTGAGCGCGCGCCAAATTCAGCGCGGCGCGCGCGTGAATTTGCGCGCGCGGCGGGCCGCAGGCGCTTGCCGGCGCGCGGCGAGACGGCAGCTTGCGCCTCAACACGCGCCGCGCGGGACGGACGCCGAAGGCGTTGAGGCCTTGACGGCGCGCACAACGCGCGGCGCGCGCGCGCGCGCGCTCGCTGCGCCGGCGCCGCCGCGGCGCGTGAATTGGGCGCTGGCGGCAGCCAAGCATCCGCGCGCGCGGCGGCGGCGGCGGCGGCGGCGGCGGGCGTCGTGTAGCGGCGCGTCGTACACGCGCGCGCCTCTGGCGGCGCTGCGCGTCATGGGCGGCGTGTCATGGCGACGCGCCGCGACTGCCGCGTTTGGCGCTGGCCGCGCGCCGCGCGCCGTCGCAAGTAGCAACTCGTCTCTGGCCGGAGGCACTTGGCGCGCGCCGCCCCCGCGCGCACAGCTTGCACACGCGCACAGCGCGCACAGCGCGCGCAAATGCGCCGGCCGCCGCCGCCGCAATGCATCGCTGCCGGCGCCGCCGCCACGTGGCCAGCGCGCGCGCGCGCGCGCGCACATGCGCGCGCGCCGAGCGTGAAAAATTAATCTCTAGTACGCGAAAAGTGACCCCTAAAAATCTACCAACACCCAATACAAAAGGCAACGCCTAAAAGACCGCACGCGCGCCAAGAGCTTGCGCTCAAATCTGCGCAAATTTGTGTGCACCACAACACTGTGGTGGCCACAGTGGCGCTCCGGTCACGCACCGATTCGGTATATATCAGTACAGTATATATCGCCTCTATAAACTTACTGCCTGCAATAAAACGCGTTTAAAGCACACGCCGTTGGATAGATACCAGCAGCCAACGCGCTTCATTCAGCTCATTCTCCGCCAGTGACCGCGCCGCGCCGACAGCGCCGCGCCGTTCGTGCTCCTCAATAATCGCCGCCGCCACGCGCACAAATTCACCCCGTAACTTCCTACGTGCTCCCAAACCCTTCCGCCCGTATAAAACTCACGCCCACTCTCACCCGCCCTGTGTGCACGCCCCCGCCCCGCAAGCGCCGCCGCGTCCCATCTTCCCCCCTCCACCGCCATGAAGCTGCCCGCCCTCCTCCTCTCCCTGCTGTTCGCCGCCGCCCTGGCCGCCCCCGTGCCGGCCGCGCCCGCGCGCCAGCTCGTCTTCCCGCCCGGCTTTCCGTTCGTCGTCTTCCCCACCGCACCCCCTCCAGCAACCACCACCACCGCAGTCACCATCCCGGTCGTAGGACCCGTCACCGCCACCGCCACTGACACCGCCACCGCCACAGGCACGGGCAGCGGCGGCGGCGGCGGCGGCGGCGGAGACGGCGCCGCCCTGGGCGTCGCCGCCATGGCTGGAGTTGGCGGCGGCGGTGCCATGTCGCCCGGCACCTTCTCTGGCGCCATTGGCTCCGGCGGTGCTGGAAACGCCGCCGCCGACATGGGTGGCGCTGCCTCCAACATCGGCTTCTTCCTGAATACTGGCCTGGGCGCCCCTGGAGGCCCGGGTGGTGGAGGTACCGGCACAGCCACCGCAACCGCCTAAGTGCCAGCGCCGTTGCTCGTGCCGTTCAAACACACAGCTGTGTAGTACCCAGTGATTGACACCGCACTGTCTACAATCAACCAATCAATATAAACGCAATCCTTGTCTTGTCATATTGCATTTCCTTGTATTCCTCCTGGTAAATGACGGCAGCACATCCGTTTTCCAAACTTACAACGCTTTCGTCTTACTAGCCAGCTGCGAGCACAGCAGCGCAGTACAATATCATTTTGTGCATTGTTTTCGAGCGCTTTCCCCGATAAACCAAGCCATCGCTGTGTACGTGTAGTGTTCCAAAACAAGCTCCTCTTTCGCCCTCTGCATGCAGTCATCCAACATATATGCCTTTCACTGACTCATACCATCTCAAGTTTCCAAGATGTGGACACCCCCTTCATTCGAGAGCAACCAGAATGAAAAAGGCGCCCCCGAGCTGCACAGCCCCGTCGATCGGCAGGCTGCCCGTAGATCCCCGATAGATCCACGACACGAAGCTCACGGAAGGCCATGGCGTACCAGCTACCTTGGGCTGATTGGCACATGTTTCACGAAACCTAATGTTGCAGCAAGCATCATACAGAAGGCCACATCTCGTCTCTCAACGATTTCTCGTTATGCAGAATCGGAATCGCGCAAGAATTGCGGGATGCGTCTTAGACGCTCAATGGCTTCGGTAGATCCAGCTGTGTCGTTAATCGATCAACAAGATGTGAACGCAACCGGAGAGCGCGCTGAAATACAGCCTTCAACCACACATATGTCTGAACTCCAACAAATTGTTGTTGTTGAGCCCCCTTTTGTCGCCTGGTCAGACGGGTTACTCGTATCGCCCCTTTGGCCCCTTCGCTGCTCAGGCACGGCGCCCGTCTTGCGAGGACTGCCGAGGAGCTCATGTTTTATAACCAGAAGCCGTGAAAGAATTATGTGAACCAGATTGGTGCAAACGCAGTCACTGCGTGTGATTCGATCTGGTTCACACCCACACACCATCCCGTTGCTTAAAACTTAAAACGACGTAGTAATAACTGCGTGACAGATTATTATTACCAGACGTTGATTCGATGCAGCTACCGACGGTACTACATAGAATTAAAAGCCCTTGATCCTCACTCATTCCCCGCCAGTGAGTCGCTGTGCCTACACTGTACTACAAAACGTTCTTGCTTGTCAATAATCCTCACCAACAATCACACAAATTCATCCCATGTTTAGCAAATCCACCCAACCTCATCCGTGCATGCCCGACTTTCTCCTCCGGTATAAAAGCACAGACTTTCTCACAGCATCACCTCCCGGATTCGCTCCGCGTCGACCCACTCTCCCATCCACGTAACTCCGAAATCCGCACCATAGCCTCGCAATTTCGCGCGCTACTATGAAGTTACTCATCCTCCTCTTCTCCCTCTTGTTCGCCGCCACCCTTGGCGTTCCCCTGTCGGACACGGCCTCCCGCCAAATCTTCCCGCCAGGTTTTCCGTTCATCTTTGTGCCGGCAGCTCCAGCAACAACTGCCGCCGCCCCCGCAGTAGGACCTATCACCGTCATGGACACTGACGAGTCCGCCTCTATGGCCGCCGGCGCCGGCGGTGCCGGCGGCGGCGGAGGAGATGGTGCCGCGCTTGGCGTCATGGCGGTGGCCGGTGTTGGCGGCGGGCCCATGTCACCTGGACTCTTCTCCGGCGCACTTGGTTCCGGCGGTGCCGGAAACGCTGCTGCTGCCATGGGTGGAGCTGCCTCTAACATCGGCTCCTTCTTGAACTCTGGCATCGGAGCCCCTGGCGGTGGTGGTGGTCCAGGCGCAGGCACGGCCATGTCTTCGTAGGCAGTTCTATAAATTTCTCACGCTTTTCTAATCGTTGTCAATCGATTCTGAGCCGTTACTCTTGTGAGTAGTGACTACTAGTGTGAGTAGTTGTTAAAGTGAAGTAGGTAGCACTGTTTGGCGTGGCGCAATCGTGTAAACGCAGTCCTTGTATCCTTAACATGTCGCCCATTCGCATCTTTGAGCTGAACTACGATTCCAAGTATGATGCGCTACCTATCTGTGGGGCAGTCTAAGTCTCACTGCCCCACAAGTAGGTAGCGCATTCATTGATCTGAAACGGTTTTCTCGGTGAAAAGCTCATCGTCTAAGTTCAATGCATCAAAACATGTCCTGCCGTCGACACCGTCAAGCAGTCATGCTAAAGATATCTTTCATTTTAACTCACACCATTTCAACCTAAGCTAGATGCCCTTCATTCGAGAGCAGCCAGAAGGGGAAAGCGCACTCGAGTCGAACAGCCTCCCCTATCGGCAAGGCTTGATAGAGCATTGACACAATGCTCATGGAAGATCATTACACACAAGGTACAACGTTACACTTGTGGTGCTGGACTGTGCAAATGTTTCGTGAAACCTCGGGCAAACATCATACAACAAGCGTGCTCGCGACATCTCGTCTCTCAGCCATTTCTCGAGATGCGCTCCATCTAAATCGGGTAAGTCAGAAGTTATACATCCCGGGAGGCGTCTTCGGTAAATCCAGCTGTGTCGTTACCCTATAAAGCAGATCAATGCAACCAAGGAGTGCGCTGAAATACACACCCTTGAACGACCCATCTTTGAGCTCCATCGAAGCGCTCTTGTTGAGTCTGTCTGGTCGTCCGGTCAGATGAGAACACTCGCTCCACACCCTTGGTACCTCCGCTGCATGCGCACTGTCCTGCGAGGACTGAAGGGGGGCTCACGCTTTATAACCAGAAGCCATAAAGGAATTATGTGAGCGAGATCGGTACAAATGAAGGCAGTGCCTTCAAGGCACTGCGTGTGCACCGATCTGCTTCACACACAGCCCCGTTTCACTTCAGCACAATATAAACTTCATTGATGTACCATCTAGTATAAAACCGCGTGACATTTATTATTACCATCGTCGCGTCGATGTTGCTCCTTCACTCTTACTCGTACTCATTCCCCGCCAGTGACCACCGCGCCTACACTGTACGACCCAAAGTTCTTGCTTCTCAATAATCCTTGCCAATAATCGCACAAATTCACCCCATCTTCAACGAAGCCACCCAACAGTTCAGCCGAGCTTCTTGATTCTCTCCTCCGGTATAAAAGCATAGCAAATCTCACAGCGGCTTCTTGACTCTGTTCCATTACCAGACCTCCCTCCCCCCCATCGCCCAAACCGAGCCCCCGGTTCGAGCCTCGCAATTGCTTGCGCCACCATGAAGTTGCTCATCCTACTCTTCTCCCTGCTGTTCGCCGCCGCCCTGTCCGCCCCCGTGCCGGCCCCGGCCGCGCGCCAGGTCTTCTTCCCGCCCGGCTTTCCGTTCGTCTTCCCGACGGCAGCTCCAGCAACAACTGCCGCTGCTGTCGTCCCGGTAGTAGGGCCGGTCACCGCCACCGCCACTGACATGTCCGCCTCTATGGCCGCCGGCGCCGGCGGTGCCGGCGGCGGAGGAGGAGATGGTGCCGCGCTTGGCGTTATGGCACTGGCCGGTGCTGGCGGCGCCGGGGACACGTCACCTGGACTCTTCTCCGGCGCAATTGGTTCCGGCGGCGCCGGAAACGCTGCCGCTGCTATGGGTGGAGCTGCCTCTAACATCGGCTTCTTCTTGAACTCTGGCCTCGGCGCCCCTGGCGGGCCGGGTGGTGGAGGCGTGGGCATGGCCACGGCCTCGTAGACAGTCCTTTAAATTTCTAGTGCTCGTCGTGCTCGTCTCATGGTTGTCTATCTTACGTGCTGTTGCCCTTGTGCACAGTTACAAAAGTGACCTCAAGACGCCGTTGGGCGTGAAATAGTGGCATAAACGCAATCATTTTGTTCTTTTCTGATGTCGCGAACCCGCGTTCTTGTATAGTAGCGAGTTTGCCAAGAGAAATGCCGGTCAGAGACCCACAGTTCGCACACCGCTTCGCACATTGTTGGGCTCCCCGCCCGCACGTGGGCCAAAGACGGAATGCATGGATTGTTGTCGATGTTTTCTCCGCAACGCTTACCGTCGCCGTAATTCTGCATTCGATAACTACAAGCAGTCACCCTAATTATATTATCTTTCCCCGATTCAAAAAGCGCCGAGTATCATATACAGGAGTCTTCCAGACGAGCGGTTTCGTCAATCTGAGAAGGCACGGTAGTGGCCATGGTTCAATGATCCTCATGATCCATGATGGATGCGCTGACAAACTGCCGAAGGTAGGCGCGAGGGCAGTGATTGGCCAATGCAGCACGAAACCTCACGCAAACATCATACAACGCACCTTGGGTGCGTCCTCGCCCGACATCTCGTCTCTCTGGAATTTCTCGTTACGCGTTGAATCGGAATCGGGACCCCACATGCATCGCGAGATGAGTCTTGGGTAAACTCAGCCGTTTCATACACGAGCAAGTAGATGAATGCAATCTGAGCTCCAACAATGATCTTCTTGTGCACCATAAACATGGCCACCGCTTCATAAATTGCAAGGATGAACAGTACCTTCGGTATTAAAAGCGCAATCCGCTGCATGCGAATCAAACCTCATCGACCCATCGGCGGAGAAGGTACGAAAAGCTTGCAAAAAGTGCGCGGGGCTTTTACCAAGCGTGCAGCAGATTGTCGCGGAATTTGTTTCAAGCGAGCGCATTCGTTGGTGTCGTGCGCTCTCGCTGAGGAGCTGCGATATTACATTGGCGCCTCTGGCGGTGATCCTGTGGTATCGGCAGACTGCGCTGCTCGAAATGCAGCAGATAGAACTCCAAGAGGTGCGTGACACGTCTCAAAAGGCATGGCTGCCAGCCGCTGGGGCGCCCGGCGACGAGATGTCGCAGCGCATAAAGATGTGACAAATCGTTCGCTTCCCCAGTGGCTCGCCGTTTGTAAGCTGTCAATCGTTTGCTGCCATTATCTCAATATCTGTTTGACTATCTGCGTGCAAGTTACCTCAGGGAATCTTACGGCGTTGTAAGCTGTCAATCGTTCGCTGCCATTATCTCAATATCCGTTCGATTATCTGCGTGCATGTCACCTCAGAGAATCTTGCGGCGTTTTAAAAGTACCAAAAGTACTGAAGTACCGTGCTGCTCTATCCACACGTTCGCACGCAAGGCGCGCAGCTGTCACCGTCACACCATTTTCGGCGGTTAATGTCGCGCAGCACAAATTCCGCGCGCGCAAATCGCGCGCGATCGCACTGCCGAAGACAGTGGCTCTCAATCTGATTCTGCTTGCCTCGTCCCGAACAGTATAAAAACGGCCCAACGTCGCGCGCCGCCCGTCTCGAAGATCGGATGCAGGCCTCCATCGCGCACAGCCCGCCCTCCCAGAGCTAGTCGTCTGACCAGAACTGTGAATCTCACGATACCATGAAGCTGTCCATTGTATTGGTCTCGATGCTGCTTGCAATCGCACTCGGCGCGCCGGTCAACCGCCAATTCGGGTTCCCGCCAGGATTCCCGTTCACTGTGTTCGCCCCAGCACCAGCCCCAGCACCAGCCCCAGCCCCAGCACCAGCACCGGCACCACCAGCCATCACGGCGACCGACACTGACGTTGCCGGCGCCGCGGCCATGGGCACGGGCGGCGGCGGCGGCGGCGGCGGCGACGGCATGGCACTAGGTGTGGCCGCGATGGCCGGAGTCGGCGGCGCTGGTATGGGGTCTCCTGGCACGGCCGTCGGCGCCATTGGCAGCGGCGGCGCTGGAAATGCGGGGGCTATGGGCATGGGCTCCTCGGCGCTCAACGTTGGCACCTTCACCAACGTGGGCATGGGCGGCGCTGGCGCTGGCGGCGGCGGTGGCATGGGCACGGCCATGGCGTCGACGGCGCGCTAAAGCGGGCGGGTGGCCGTGGGCGCACGTGGGGCTGCGCGGTCGGCGACGTGTCGGCGGTGCGTGCGTGGATTTGGCCAACGGCCGGCGCGGGTGAGCCCATGGCGTAGAGCTTGTTAGGAAAGGGACCACGTGTCCGACACACACACGTGCCGGCTTGGCAGCGATGCATTCGGGGAAACTGTCTTACCTAGTAGCACACGTAAAGCAAGCGAGTGATGCCCATCGATCGTACCACACGCAACGCGTACCACACGCACCGCGTTAGCAATGCAACACAACGCGAATTCGGGCAACGCCGCCAGCGGCGCGCGTACGTGTCGAATGCGGTAGCCCGGGGTCGTCATCATGACCGCATTGCTTGTTGCCGCGCACATGGCCCCAGCATCCGCGCTCCCGCTGCCATGCACGCACCCACCGTTGACGGTACAGGGTTTTGGCATGTTGGAACGTCTCCTACCCTCGACACCTTGTCTCGCCACGATTCCTCATGTCAGTTCGCTGTCGACCGGCGCGTCCGGCAACCATTATTGCTCCGCCAACCGACGCGAGCGCCGACCCCTGGTCCACATGATGGCATCATCCCTGTCAACAAACAGTCCCCGTCCACTAGGTCATTGTCATTGGCGTAAATGAGCACTTGTTCACCTCATTCCTATGTTGCAATTACGAGTCAACCCGCGTTCCGCAATATCAACCGCCGCTTGTTTGGCTTATAACTTGACGGAGCATTGTAACCACCAACACCCAAGCAAAGCTCTCTGATTTTGATTGCGCAGCAAGCTGACGGTTATCTGATGCAGCGTTGTTTCAGCAACTCCGCCGCAGGACCGAATTCGTTTGGCTTATGACGCCCACGTGAACCATATCAAAACATGCCCGCCAGCCCGGGCCCGTGGCGTTTCGGCTGTATGTTGTACTGCCTCCGTGCTTCCTTGGCGATGAACAAATTCTTGCATTAACGATACAACTTCAACGCCTCACATTCAAGGTTTCCAGTTAAACTGCTTCAGTTACGTGTATGTGTCTTCTCCACGCGCCCCCCCTCTCTCTGAGAGACTGTCAACAGAGACCCCCAAAGCCATCTATCATCATGATCTTCATAGCAATTAAACGATCCGCCTTCGTCATTGTAAGCAACTACGTTCAAGTATTGACCAACTTGCTCCAGCGGAGCACTCCGAACGGAAACTCAAATTCTACTCAAGACTCCAACAGTCGAACAGATTAGATATGCGAGCGAACCGAGTGAAGACGCAATTCCCCCAGTATAAGAACCCCCTCGTCGGTCACCCACCACCTCTGTGTCTCACCACTCCAACACCGCATTCCATTTCACAGCGTCAACAACACTGCAATCTCGTACTCCCACATCCCGCCATGAAGATCGTCGCCCTATTCTTCTCCCTTCTCCTCGCCACCGCGTTCAGTGCACCGGTGTCCAAAATTATCTTCGACGGCGGCTTTCCCTTTACGTTCTTCCCCTTCGGCGGCGGTGGCGGTGCCACTACCCCGCCAACGACCACAGCTGCCGTCACCACCGTCCCCGTTACCACTGCCCCTGATGTCTCCGTAACCGTCACGGACGACGCCACTGCGACCGCTGCCGGCACTGGCGGCGGCGGTGGTGGCGGTGGCGACGGAACCGCTACTGGCGTGCTCGCGGCGGCCGGCATCGGCGGGGGCGGCGATAGCTCCCCCGGTACTTTCCTTGGTGCTATTGGATCTGGTGGTGCCGGTAATGCGTTTGCAACTGGAATGGGTACGGCGACGAACACTGGCTTCTTTGCCAACCTTGGCCTTGGTGCGGCGGGAGGCGCGGGTGGTACTGGTACTGGTGATGCTACGGCTTCTGCCACCTAAGTGTAGGATAGTGTTCTATCCCCCGTGTTACGCATGTGATCGCATCAACGTATTATGAATTTAAATAAAACGCGCTAAGGCGTGAGCAATCTTCTCCAAGTGCATGTTCAAGTTAGCTTTGCCGCACATGAGCGCACCTAGAAACGCTTTCCCATGACCAGGGAATAAAAGGAATATGAGTATATCGTTGTAATGGTATCAAACCCACCCTCCGAACAGAAGCCGCAACAACAATCAGCCATCCTAAGTGGATCAATCCCATCCAGCGTACAAGCTCCAATAGTTCTGTATAATAAGGGCATTCACGTCTCCACACTGGCAACCACCTAGCCGCGATCACCTGCGGGGCAAGCAACCTGAAGAACAAGTGCACAAAAACTTTTCAACTTGAGAAGAAACAGAATGGAGTCCACGCTAACCCCCGCCAACAACCTCGATATCGTAAATTGTTATGCATCTACGGCTGTGTCTGAGGTTTTCAGTGTGTATTTTGCGCAACTTTATTATAGAGAAAACAAAGAAAAACTGTGTAGTGGCATAGGTTTCCATTTCGCTTCATGGCTTGAACGTTGAAGCACTTTTGCACTACCTTGACTCAAAGACGACGATTGAGATTTTTATGAAAAATATAACAGAACAGAAAGCGGCGCAGCGGCTGCTGAAACGAGAAAATAAGTGGGGTTCAATTCAATTCAAATGTGCAAGAGCGCTGACGCCACGGTGGCAACGTGCCAAAGTAACATTGGGGCACGCGGCTTCGAGCCGAAAGTAGCCGTCAGACAAAATAGAAAGCGTGGATTGGTAGATAACGTGACGGTCAGAAAATTACGAGAATATTTGCCTGCATTGGACTTGGATTGAAACGAGGCAATTTGCCTGCGGTTCAAAAAAGGGTGGTTCCAATCCAAGTCCAATTATTTCTCAATAGTTGGCCGAGCCAATCAGACCGCAACGTTTTCCGTACGGCAACAAGGCGTCAGCGAATTGGATTGGAACGAGAATTTAGACTTGCGGTGGCCATGCTCTTGTGGTTGGCCTCAGGGCCGAATCGAAGATGGTGGTTTATTGGGACGCACCGTAGCACACGACGCAACCGTGGACAGACAGACGCATGTGCTGCTCTTGACTCAAAGAGTCTTGAGTGGCTGTGCTGCCGCCATCGTATTCAAATCATGGGTGGCTCCATGCTCGACTGCGAAGGCGAAGGGCTTCCGCTCTGGTTCTCTTCTTCGCTCTCAGAAGAGTCGCTCTCCGCTAACTGCTTCTACGTTCCTGGGCTCTGCCTTTGTTTTGTTTCTCCCTCCCACCGCTTCCCATCATTTTACTGTTGCAACAGAATGTTCCTATTGCGTTCGGAACATGACGAGCAACTGTCATGTGCGCATCGCGACTTGCGTAGGGCGTCCTTCTTGCCAAAGAACGAAGGAAACGGTCCGCTCGAAGGCGGACTTTTCCTCAAACTGGAACTTAATAAAGTTCTGTCTCATGAGAAGCACGACGCTTCTCTTGTTCTGGCTGCGCGTAGGTAGTGGAACAATTGAAATTTGAAACGAATGGAATGTCATACCTTCGTAGAAATCGATGCAAGCGGCATGAGTTGAGGATCCTTTCATCTGCTTCGAGAACTTTTGAAACCTGCTTTCCTGCTTCACTGAGTACATATATATGTATGTAACGGAACCAGAGGTCACCACACTTCTGGTGTAGGAAGATGTTGTGAGTTTGCTGGCCCGTTCCAGAGGATACCGGCGACATGTGGAGAACAGATCTGTGCGTTTCTGCGTCTTCTATAATAGATCCAACATCGAAGGCCGACGATGTTCCTCTGGGTTCTCATTATTCTGCTGTTGATTCATCAGCGGAATAATGAGAAGTTCTGGCCTCTGAGAACCCATTCGTATCTTATTGCGGTCTCATTATACCAGTGAACTGGTACAATGAGAACCGGAATACACGAATTAACAACTCTCCACAGCAGTAGATGAAACTCTTTCCCTCTCGTGGATTCCGGATAGTACCACAAATCCAGATTGGTGCTCTAGTATTGTAAGCTTTGACATCCAAAACCCGAGGCCAAAGAGCTTCCTGAACCACTTCTACCAGGGGTAGGACGCGCAGCTGCGTATAAAAGCTTCACGATCATCCGTTCCAAACTCTTGGAATGTCGTATATGTCTTCTATCCCAACCCATCCCATTCCGCAATCAAGAACCATTTCCTTACTATGAAGCTCGCAACGATCGCCATTTCTCTCCTCTTGACATCGGCGCTTTGTGCCCCGGTCTCCCACCAAATGGTCTTCCCGCCAGGCTTCCCTTTCACATTTGCGTTTCCCCCTGCCGCACCAGCCATGCCGCCGGCCATGCCGCCGGCCATGCCGCCTGCAATGCCGCCGGCGTCAGGGACCAGCTCGGTTACCGACATGGACACTAGCTCAACAACCTCCTTCGGCACCGGCGGCGGCGGCGGTGGCGGTGGGGATGGTATGGCGCTTGGCGTATCTGTGTCTGCTGGTGTTGGTGGTGGTGGGGCTATGTCGCCGGGAACGTTCACCGGCGCAATTGGTTCAGGAGGCGCTGGGAACGTTGCTGCGATGGGTGGTACGGCCTCTAACGTTGGGACGTTCACCAATACTGGTGCCGGCGCCGTGGGCGGTGGGGGGGCCCCTGGAGTCGGAATGTCCATGTAAATGTTGGCCGCTGTGCAGAATGATGGTACACGACATGTTGGTTCGGTACGTTTGGTAACTAATCTGCGGACTCTTTGTGACGCTTCGTTGAATTGCTATCAGATGTACGGTTGTACACCAAATTGCTCTTTCCTAGCATGTCGTGCGACATCTTACAACCTCAGTAAAGCACGTGCCAAAATTCGTATCATCATTGTTTGTCTGATGGGCTATTCTTATCGCTGAACTTCTGCATTGCAGAACGCGCATCGAGCGCGGAAGAAAAGAGGCAACAAAACTAGCTACCAATAAGCAATCACAAAAAGTACACCAAAAGAAGGAGCAGCTATTACAGCTTCTGTTATCCCGCCCTCCGTGCGCGGGATAACAGAACTTGTAATAGCTGAGAGTTGCAGAAGTGCGCCTTCTGTAGATGTGCAGCGACCGCCAGAACTATTGCGCAAAGGCTCCTGAGCTCAGCCCAGTGTGCGTGTTAAGTTGAGGCAGAGGTGTCCCGCTCCTCTTCCTGCTTCGGGTTGACCACGCAAGATTTGTGCCTGAAAGGCACACGCAAATCCTGGCTGTTGCCCTACAACGACGGGCCTTTTCCGAATTTGATGCGAAATGACGTCATGTTTTCGTTTGTTCCAAACAAACAGAATACCTTGAAGACACCTTGCAGCGACGCAGTGATCATTAATCGACATGCGTAAATTATGCCAGCGCATCGACGCGACGACAATCAGTCGCATACTACTAAGATACAGGGGTAAAGATAAAATTTAGAAGCGAGTTGGATGCTGGTGTACACCCGAATCCAACTCGCATATATTTCGCTCAAACTATGTTCCTGTACACGTACTTGAAAACCAATTGCGAGCCCGTCAGTTTTCTCCACAAACTTGTTTCATTGATGTGCCCTTCAAATACAATGAACGTGAACCACAGATCAATCTAGAATACTTGAATACACCGACACGGTGTATGTTGTATGTGACACTCTCTTAGGTACACTGTAAGAGTATTCCTAACCCGGTACCACTTCTTGGAAGTGGTACGAGCTGGCAACCTTAAATTTCGAATATACAAGAATACGTCCAAGTTTTTTTCTGTGTGTGTTTTCTCTGTTCAAAAATGTTTGGCAGTACAAGGCCTTTGGCCACTGATGATACCTCGTACGAGTGGTACCGTACCACTCGTACGAGGTATCATCAGTTCTCTGAAAGGACTCATTTGTTGAACGATGCAATTTGCATTGTAAATTGTATCGCTGCAATATTCACGAAGTTATTGGAAGTGCACGCTCTTTGAGCAAGAAAATTTTCTAGCCGCGGGCCAGTTAAAAGTAGTAACAATGGTACCAAAGGTACCATAAATAGACTTCCGAGCTCTGTATAAGTGGACGCTTAGTGTGTGCCGTTCCCCTGGCGATTCCCTTGATACTGTAAGTATCGCGTTAAACCGTGACCTTAGGCCAACAAAGGCCATAAGAGGAGTGGAAACGGGGAAAAGGAACGCTTTGGAAGGCAGCTCCACGTTTCTACCTTGTGAGTAACGACATAAAACGCACCCTGTATGCCCTGTTATCCGGGCATTCTCAAGGTTCTTTTTATCATTCCGCACTGCCTTCTGTAAAACTGACCTCAGCCAGAAGGAAGCTAAGACACAGTACAGGACCTGTATTACAGGTGTTACGGACAAGATACTCTTCCACGGAAGTTATTTTGCGTCTAAAAACACGTGCTCACTGTTTGCCTTTGAACGAAGTGGTTCAAAGGCAGACAGTGAGCACGTGAATGGAGTGGCTCAAAGGCAAACAGTGAGCACGTTTCACATACACTCGCATGCCTTTTGATGTACAGTATATTACAATAGTACATCATGTTTTGTCAGAATCTATAATTGTTTTGAATGATGAGCAACATACATGTACACGTATTGCTTAAAGCGAAAGGATCGTTATTGAAGTTAAATATCGCACACTATCTACTACCAGGGGTACAGTCTTTTCGAAGGCCAGTAGACTACTTCTAAGACTTATGTCTTAGAAATAGCCTACTAGACTAGCTTTCGAAAAGACACTTTGATAGCCAGGTGCTATATCACCCGTTTATGATAAAACATCACCGTGTACCGTTTTACTGTTTGTGGCACTGGGACTACCACAAACAGTAAAACGGTCTACGGTGATGTTTAATCATAAACGGATGCTATCCAGAAAAGCAAAGATCAACCAACTTCGTTCTGGTGTGTGCCATAGGCACACACCAGAACGAAGTTGGTTGATCTTTGCTTTTCTGGCAGTTGTTTGAAACCACTGAGTAAATTGGGTCATTGGCCAACGGCCCAAAGGGCTTCTGGGGTTCTTGCGTCAATCTCTAGTTTCTCGTCCATGGATGTTTATCATTCCATTTAGAGAGGGGAATCTACAGATAGTCCAATACCATATACTTCTGGCCTCCAAACCTGATGAATCATCCATTGATCATCATGACGCGAGGCATGCCTTTTCTTCTGAAGATTTTGTATAATCGAGAAATGAAAATTACTTACGCAACCTGCATCTATTGCTGGGGCAGCATTCCGAATGGCCGGCGGCCTAGTGGCTGGCGATCTGCCGTGGCCGGAATCCGGCAAGTTTGCGAATTCGGTTTTAAAACTCTTTTCTCCAGCTCGAATCTGTCTTGTCCACAACTTAGCACGAAACATCACGAATCGTGATTTAGGCATTCCCGGAGTGATTCACGATCACCACTGTCACTGTATCCTGAGCAGAACCAGCTTTCTCAAGGGATTCTCTCCGCCACCCAAACCGTGGCGCACCATTATCACTGTATATAAGGCCAGTGCATATCGCGTAAAGTACTATCTGCCAAAAGTTCTCTGGTACCCCTGTACCGTAGATATTCTACGGTTACTCGTTCCCAAAGCGAAAATGAGAGGTCTTCTACGCATATCTTTTGTTTCTATTATACTTCTGAACGTTTGTGCTTTGCCCCTATCTCGACAGTCATTTGGTCCGGGTTTCTTCGACTCTTTCTTGGGGGGCTTCTTAAGTCCAGCTGCTCCGTCACCTGCGCCGCCCGTGACAACTCTTGTGCCGACGACGACTGTTTCTACGCCTGCAAGCGCACTGATTCTTCCTGAAGCTCAGGCAGCCGATACCACACAAGCCACAAGTCCGACAGGTGGAAATGGGGGACCAGGTGGGGACGGGACTGGAATCGGTAGCATATTTTCTATGGGTGATGGAAGTACCTTTATTGGAGGAGCTGGACCAGGAAGTGGAAACTCTGTCGTGACCGGTAGCGGATCAGTGACTTTCACGGGCGTACTTCTTAGCCTCGGCATAGGAGGTCCTGGAGGCGACGGCGGCGATGGCGTTGGCACTAGCTGAGAGCTTCAGATAGGTGATCTCTGAATAGTCTCTATCTCTATATTCGTCATCGACCAGTGGCTGAGAGCTGGACTTCCTGGTTATGTCCCCTGTTCCTTGCTTGATGTACTGGCTTTTAGCGATGGCCTCCGCTAAAGATTCCTAAGCCGGTTTCCAGAGGAGGAGACCGGCTTTGAGTAAGCATTCAGGCCACGATAACAAATGTTGACTTTCGTTAAACTCTCTTCCTGCTCCGGTTCATCAATGAGTCATAACCTCAATATGGGGGTCTTCGAAAAAATGAGTTTGAGGCATTTAGTACAGCCTAAGTGGAGCTTTTACCAGAAACATAACTACTCATGGTGCCAGGACTCTTGATCGTAAAACTTCAGCTTTCCTTTCACAGAGAGAAAAGAAGCATTCAAATCCAATATCAGAGCCACTCTTAACCGGTTCGAGTATAAAACACCTATTTCACTTTTACACAAAATAGCAATTTATTAAAAAACAGCTGCTATGAGTCTGTCGTGTGTGGACCCCACACATCTTATTGAAACATCCAAAATTCGGTAGGATGCGTCCACAACAGCTTGAACTGGAAGGGAGTATTACCCTTTTCGACAATAAAAAGCGGCAGCGAATCGGCATGATGGCTTTCTTATGTTTATCGCTATGCCATCGATGGCTCCTATGCAGTCTGTAAATGGGCTTCCGTTCCTTCGTGAATGTCTAAAGCCTTTCGAAAGACGCTCCAATTCCTCCATGCCTGGGATACCAGGAAGTGTCAATTTCATCATTAACGCATTGCACGTTTCATGTAAGACGACGTACGGTGTTGATGCACCTACACCGAATCCGATCATAACACTGATGTAACTAGAGCCTGAAAGCATTCGTAAACCTATCGCAAGCCTTGTCGTTGACTAAATAGCTGGCCTGCGTAATCTTCGGCCCATTTCCGTATTCTTTTCCAGAAAATGCAAAACATTTGAATGTTACTAACAGTGCAGAAGGTTTTTACTCGAAGGTTAACCCACTAGATTTGGTGCGAGCCCTCCGAACATCAGCTTAAGTAAAGAACACGAACCAGTTCTTCGTCACAGATTCAACCTAAACTATCCAAGATACTTCTAGAACAATAATATCTAATCTAACGTGAGAAAAGATACTTTCTTGTGAACAAAGATATTATTGTCTTACATAATAATTAACACAAAGTGATTCAGTATCTTCAAAGTGATAGAACGAACGAAAGATTATCAACACGCCCTCTCGTTCTGCACCTCAGAAGATGCTGACAAACCCATATTCCTTATATGACGGTCATGTAAGGCCCTGTTCAGACTCTTATTAAGAACATCCGCAGTCATTGAATGCGTCGGCAAGTACTCGAGGCGGACATTACCCTTTTGAACTGGATCCCGAACCAAATGAAAACAAACGTCGATGTGTTTGGTGCGCTCACTGCAAACATGTTCATCTGACAGTGCCAAAACACCTTGATTATCGCCATATATCAAGGTAGCCAGACTGATATCCAGCCCAAGTTCTTGCATCAGGCTTCGCAAGAAGAGACACTCGCGACCCGCATCAGCCATAGCCACATACTCTGATTCCACTGTAGACTGCGCAACGACGGACTGCTTCTTAGATTTCCATGATATCGCCGCCCCTGAGAAAACAAACACAAATCCAGTAGTAGACTTCCGATCCGTGAGATCTCCAGCAAAATCTGCGTCACTGTACCCCGTAAGGTCGTCCTCTGTTCGGTGGTAAACCAGCCCCATTGCCTTCGTTCCCTTCAGATAGCGCAGCACACGCTTTTCAGCCTTCCAGTGTGCCGTACTGTGCCTATCCAGAAATCGAGACAGATAACCAACTGCAAAGGAAATGTCGGGTCGACAGGTGTTTGACAGATGAAGTAGGACACCAACAAGCTCCCTGTACGGTACGGTATGCACATCGACTTCTTCAGGAACACTGAGTCTCGTTCCAGATACAAAGGGCGTTGATACCGGTGCACAATTTTCCATGCCAAAGCGCGATAGTGTATCTTCAATTAAAGAAGAATTGTGCACCTTGACTGTACCGTTTATACCTTTCTCGATTGTCATGCCAAGGAACTTGCTATCTTCAGACTCAACGCGTAGATCCACATGTTGACGCAAGTTTGCCACCAATAGTTGTATGTCTTCTTCCCTTCGTCCTGCAGCCAGTACGTCGTCGACATATATCACCAGGATTATAGAGACTTGGCCACCATTCACGACAAAGTAAAGCGAGGGATCGACATTTGAAGCAACGGCTCCTAGGCTAACCAGTATGGGATGCAGAAACTGTCTGAACGATCTGGATGCTTGCTTCAAGCCATAGATGGCCTTCTTCAACCTGTACACATAATTCTCTTTGCCTCGTACTTCAAATCCTTGAGGTTGATCCATGTATACAACTTCCTTCAGTGTCCCATAGAGAAAGGCCGCTTTAATATCCAGTCTCACGAAGTGCATTCCCAGTTCCACAATCAATGCAAATACCAAGCGAACAGTGGTATATTTGGCAACAGGAGCAAACACTTCTGAGTAGTCGATTCCATACTGTTGCATAAAGCCCTTTGCAACAATTCGAGCTCTATACCTAGTCACTTGACCGCCAGAGTTGCGCTTCCGGTCGTAGACCCACCGGCATGGAATGGGGCGAGATTGATGTGGTAACTCAACCAGTTCCATAACATCTCTCCTCCTTAAGTTCTGCATTTCATTCCTCATAGCCTTGTGCCAATGTTCCCGCTCATCACCAGTGATTGCCTCTTCATACGATCCAGGAACGTCTATGCCACAGGCACCCATTAGACAACGTAGCTGTAAAGCCAACATACTATCCGGAGTGTACCGCTCGGGGGCGCTGCGGTGCCTGCCTGATCTTCGTGGCTCAGGTGGATAATGTGTGACCAGTTCTGGATCTACATTCCCAAACTCATCCAAGAACTCAAGTTGAGTTGCTTGGGTCACTTCTTCATCAGCAGTGCCTTTACTGGCAGTTGCAAAGTCATCATCTTCACCTATGGCGCCCCCAGGAGCCTCATCTGTCGTCTTCAGCTCTTCGTCAGCCATCTCACCAAACAGTTCAGTAATTACACCAGAGTTGATATCATCACCACTTCTCAAGTCCCATCCCAGCTTAGATTCATCAAACTGTACGTCACGAGATACAGAGAATGTACCACTTCCAGGATAAAATATCCTGTAAGAGTTTCCCCGCTCAAAACCAACGAGGATTCCTTTCGTGGCTCTGGGAGAAAACTTTCCTTCCCTACGAGGCTTTGGAATATGGACGTATGCCATTGAACCAAAAACCCTGATATGCGACAAATTTGGACGACGCTTGAACACTGCTTCATAGGGAGTGCAGTCTTCTCCAGCTGCCGTAGAGTACATGACATTTCTGAGATAATTTGCGGTGCTGACTGCCTCCGCCCAAAGCTTGGGTCTCTGAGGAAATGATGAAAGGGCCAGAAGCATAGTCCTCGCAGCATCGTTGAGAGTCCGATTCAACCTTTCTGCCTTACCATTAGACTCCGGACTGTAAGGGGCGACTGGTTCACTCCTTGTTCCTCGAGCAATTAGCCACGCTTGCAAGTCCGTTGACAAGTACTCCTTCGCATTGTCAAATCTGATTCGTTTGATCCGCTTCTCCGTCAAGGTTTCCAGTTCTAGCATCATCTGTCGCACACTGTTCTGTACCTCAGAACGTTTCCGTATAAACTTGACCATAGAGTAGGCACTCTTATCGTCATATAAGGTGACATAATATCTAGAACCACCAATGGAGGGTGTTCCAATAGGCCCCACTACATCACTATGGACTAGGTCTCCAGTTTCCAAACCATCAGAACTTTTCGAAGTGCTTATCCTCTTATCCCAAATTGACTTTGACATCTTGCAATCACTGCAAATGCCTAGTTTGGAAACACTTTTCACTGGTATGCCATCCACCAGACTAACAGTCTTTTGAATGTGTTCCTCGCAGGCATGCCTGAGACGATTGTGCCAAAGAGTAGACTGCCCCAATCTACCATTCGAGATAAGTGCCTTGTGATCCCTACCAGGCCTAATAGGCTTCAGTACAGCTTCATACAATCCTGAACTCTTCGACTCAATTCCAACGAGGTGCACTTCCGCCACATGAGGGTCTGACACCATACAAACGTCTTTTTCCCTTCCAGAATCACTGCAGAACACGACAAAGAACCCCTTTTTCCTAATACATGATACTGAAAGAAGATTGAACTTAATGTCTGGGACCAACTGCACATTGGTCAAGATCAGAGATTTCTTCTTCCCATGCACAGTTGTGGTAACGGGAATATCTCCTTCTCCCAGCACATTAATCCGTTTACCATCTCCAACTTCAACAGTATCACGATCAGATACGCGCAGGTTCTGAAAGAAAGAACGATCATTGCACATATGTGCAGTGGCACCGGAGTCAATGTACCACTTCGAGCTACGATCACTCTCACCTGCGGCCATCATCAATGCCATGGCCACATTTGAAATACTCCCATTATCATCCCTCTTCTCACGCTGGTCATTCTTCGGGCCACGGTACCTCTTGCTTTCGGGATTATCAAAGCAGTGAATCTTCTTATGTCCGAGCTTCCCACAGTGGTAGCACCGGATTTTGGACTTATTCTTGGACCGATGGCGCACACTCAGAGCTTTGACAGTGTCAGTCTCCTGCTCCACGTCCATCGTGAGTGTGGCCTCCTTTGAAATTAAAAGAGCGAGTGACTCAGAAAGGGATTTGTCTGTTCCTCTGATGACGTCGGCTGTAACACTGAAATCTTCACGTAGACCTCGGAGTAACGCACGCAACTGTTCAGTCTCAGTTGTAGTGTAACCAACTCCACTCAAGTGCGATTCAATCTCCGAAAGCCTTGCCCTGAACTCTAACACAGTCTCCGAAGTCTTCATCTTCATCGCCTGATAGCGATCCAGGAGACCATCTCGACTGGCCTGTGACACAGCTTGGTGCTGCTCCTTCAATGTTTTACACACTACTGCGGGGTCCCTTATCTCCATAACGGGTGCTACACAGGAATCATGCACCAACAGTAGTATAGTTGACAGAGCCACTTCTCTACGACGTAAGAACTTCGACACATCTTCACTGCTCTGTTCCGGTGGATGCTCGACACCTTCGACAATACCCCACAGGCCTTTGCTACGCAGGACCAACTCAAGCTTTCGGGACCAGAGAAAGTAGTTGGTAGAATTTAACAACGGCAACCTTATCTTCGTCACATCAACAAGAGACGTACGGTCTTCCATTTCCTCGTTCATTCTCGGCGACAGGTAGAACAGAAACAAAACAACACAAAGCGGTAGACAGATGAACAATGATTACGGTAAGAACAAGAAAGAAGATTGAAAACGAAGTAAAGTTGAGGAGGGCTGGGCCCATAACCTACTAACAGTGCAGAAGGTTTTTACTCGAAGGTTAACCCACTAGATTTGGTGCGAGCCCTCCGAACATCAGCTTAAGTAAAGAACACGAACCAGTTCTTCGTCACAGATTCAACCTAAACTATCCAAGATACTTCTAGAACAATAATATCTAATCTAACGTGAGAAAAGATACTTTCTTGTGAACAAAGATATTATTGTCTTACATAATAATTAACACAAAGTGATTCAGTATCTTCAAAGTGATAGAACGAACGAAAGATTATCAACAAATGTAGCTTGTCGAATAACTTCTTTTTCATTCAAAATGCTTTCTTGAAAGACTGCGCATTGAGATTAGGCTCCAAAGTTTCGAATGATCTCGTGCGCCGTACTAGCGATGGCCGTCTAACTGCTACAGGCTTCTGGATTATTTGTGTCTTCAATATTGACACAGAGGTTTGCACTAAATTTAGTGTCACAGCCGTTTGCATAAAAATCATATGAGAAGCCGTTTGGATTGCTACCATGTTGAAAGTATTGAGATTGAAGTGGTATTATCTGTAACAGGAGCTGTTACATGTAGGCCAAGAGCACGAGAGCTTTGTAAAAGCACAGAGACAGTATATCAGAAAGAAGGAGTAGAACTTGATTGTGTAGGACTCTTTGTGTGTTCTACGTTCTCATCGGAAGTCTGATTGATGGATGATGCTGTATGGAGATTTCGGTTTTTGATCGGGAGCGAAGGTGCTAGAGTTTGAATTGACTTCGGCACTGTGCACAGTACGAGTAAAACATTCGATTTGATCGCTCTTTGAGCTCTGGGACGTGGGTACAGCTGTGCACCGCTTTCCTGGATTTTTTCCACACGTGTAGTGCTTGCCACACTCATTCGTACAGAAACTTAGTATTATTTCTAATATTATACATATTTGTGATACTTTACTAATTTTCAGCCTGGCACTGGGATCCGCCACCCTATTTAGACAGGTAAGCTCGACCCAAACTCGGAAAGTAACCCCACCAAGCAAGTTTCAGCTCTGACTCAGAAACCTCTAGTGCGTGATATCTTCCTTGCGGAAAGTCGCAATCTGCTGAGAAACTAGTTATTCCTTTTTGGAAGCCTTGTGCGGCTACTGTGTTGATGTTTTTACTTGTTTCTTTCACTTTTGTCACTTTTTAACAAGTATGCACGACTCGTGTATCTGTCTTTCTTTCTGCCGCGTCTTCTTGAATTGTGGATCACTTTCTCCGTTGCGGGCCGTGCCACATCTGTCTATGGGTTTTTATTTCGTAAACTTTCACGCCCAGCATTCTTGTTGTCTATACAATATTTCCGACTTCTAAGCCGACCCTTTTGAGCTCTAAACGCACGTTCTGACGGTTTGGATTCAGCTTACACGCGACTCGTTGCACCATTATTAAGAGCGCTGTATATGCTGTGCCTAACTCTTCAACGGAAGGTCCCTAACGCCTTTCGTTTCTTCTCAGTTTGTATGCTTTCGCACCACAGTGTGTTGTGATTCTACTCTGACCAACTTCGAATTTATTTACCTATTATTTTGGATATAGTCGTGGATTATGGTGCAACAATTTGTTTTCTTTCCTTGGCACAATTTATTTTCCATATTTTTCTTTATCATATAGTGCCCATATTGCACTATTACAAACTGAATTTTGTTTTTCAAGACAAAATTTTAGTACCTTTCTTCTGGCATTTCTTTAGTTCTTTTGGTTTTCGTGCAGGCCAAGGGACAAGGAACAGGCGCTTCACATAATTTGTCTAACATTTCTATAAATTCGCACGATCCAGGAAAATAACTCTGAAAAAGCTACGTCAGCATGTTTGAGCTTGTAACCGCCAGTTCGTTTTACTTTTTTCCGAAACTGGCCTTTTTAATTTGCGTCATCTTGCCAGGGTGCTTTGCAACTCAGTTTGTCTTTATGAGCCGTGCTCTGACAGTTTGCCATCACTGTCACTGGCTGACAATCAGAATCGATGTTAGAGGTACTTCAAGCTAGACACACTCCGCAAGCTTGCGACAAGTAAAGTGATCATCATCTTTATCATACAAACTATAACTACAACTGTCTTACAGACATTTCCGTCAACCAGCCCTCCCTCGGGGCCGACCTTGACATCGCAAGCAGCTTCACGCCAAAGCTGCCACTGTGGGACCTTCTCCAGCCGTAGCACTGTCTGCTCACGCGGACCGGTCGACAGTTGTCAGAGCTACCCCGTCGTCTTCTCCGAGACTGTAGTGCAACGCGATTGCGGGACTCCTTCGCTGATGCGATTCATAACATGCACGGCGATGCCGGGAGGTGGTGGCACACAGTATGAGTAACTGGTGAGATCAGCCCATTCTTGGGTATACTTAATATTAGAATTAGTGTTATGAGGCGCACGGCTTAGCCGGTGGGTCACACACGTGTGGGAAGTTTGCACCCATTAGTGGGGGTATTTTAGATGTTTATTCTAGATATTTTCGCTACACCGCTTGACAGTGGGTTGGCACTCTACACTACTTAGTAGGTTGAGCTGCACCCATTGTCGGGGAAGTAAACGGACTAACCGAGTGTTCGGCTCTGATGTTTCACCCTTGGTGACCGATATCCTCCTCCCGGAGAGTCGACACCTTGTGCAGGGTTCATCATCCGCCTCGCGGCATCATTAACACCACTACCGCTTTCGCGTGTTTACTTTGTGTGTGTTTTCTTTATTTCTGTCCCTGTTATACAGGTAGCACTACTTGGTGTACCGGTGCATACCGTTCGTGGCTCGACACACTCGCGTGGGCTATTACCGCTCTCGCGTGTCATCGCCACACTCGTGGGTACCGCGTGCTACGCACGTGACGCTACTGCCGACTTGTGTCGTGTGTTCTCTACCGCTGGACGCTTCTTCTTCGCCGCTTCGCTCCCTCCATTACTTGGGAAGGGTCGACCCCGGTCTTACACCCGGCATTGCCGTGTCGTACCTGTGGGAGCGCTCTACTGCTGTGCTCGCCTCTTGAGAGAGGGTCTGAACCGCCTTTGCGTGTCTTTCCCCATCGCTGGGTTTTGCACAACAATTGGTCTCCCGACTTAGAAGTCGCCTTGATCCAGCAAGTTGGTTTTCTGATCAATTTCCGGTTTGCCGGTTCGTATCTGGTCGTGGAGATACACTACACAGTTTCTACTGGAAGGCTTTGCCGACAGACGTCGTGTTGGTACTGCTTTCCTCATTTTGGGTTGTTGTTTGGACACGGTTTACTACCGGTGGCACTACCTATTTCCGTAGTGTGTGATTCCCGTCGGTACGGTTGTTGTCACCCCGTTTGGGTTGTCTACCGTTCCCAGCAATCTGGTCGAATCAGCCCTAATTCCGTATACGGCTGTTCCCGTTGGTACGGTCGGTTCGTCCGATTTGTCGGTTATCGTCACTCGTGTGAGGACGCTACACTCATTCGAGGTTAATTTGTTGTTTTGCTTTCCTGGTCCCAGTTTTCTGGTTGTATCTCGTCGTGGACGATGGTGTCGGGCAAGCGCTCGAGCCCTACGAAGTCTCGCTCCGTTGGCTCTGGCTTGCCCCCACGTCTGCGGTCTGTTCCTGAACCCCTACAGGGTGATGGAAAGAAACCCGGAAACCGGAAACAGCCTGACAAGTCGTCTGACGCCCCAGTGGCTGGGCCCTCATCTGCTCCTTTGGAGGGTCTTATACCCGCTGTCGCGGCGAAGGATGCGCTCGTAAACGAGTTGGAGACTCAAGTTCGTGTGCTTGAGGCTCAGACTGCTGTCATGAGGAGTTCTCATGAAGCACTCGTTTCCGAGGTCGACACACTTCGTTTGAAGGTTGACGCAGCCCTCAACGGAGGTGTATCAGATGATCTACGTATTTTACGGAAGGATGTTAATGCCCTCTTGGAGGTTCTTCAAGGATATCCCAGTTTCACCGAGGAGGTTAACACGAAGTTCATTCGGATCCTTGGCCGTCTTGAGACGTTAGAGGCCACCATCCGTGAGGATGACGGCCCTGCTGCCGCCTCTGCGGGAGTGTCTCGTGGTACACGTGACCGGAAGTCCGGGAAGAGTCGCTCTAAGAAGAGGAATGTCGACGAGTATGACTCGGATTCGTCACAGTCTTCTGGTATTTCAAACCGCTCGGCGGGTTCCTTATCATCGAGCTCGTCAAGTGACGGTGAACGTCGCGCTCGTTCTACGCGTTCGCGGAGTTCTACGTCCACCTATGGTGTTGTTGGTACCCGGAAACGGGGGCGAAAGCACTCAGGTTTGAGGGAACTGGAGCCGACGAATCCCTTGTTCAAAAGGTTGTTATCTTACCGGTATTACCGTTTGGAAGATTCAAGTCTGAACCGGACGCCCCGTGGCACGGGTAAGGTGAAGGACTGCATCAAACGCATGTCCTTAACCTTTCGCAACCAGTTGTTCACTGGGGAGGATCCCATTCTGGTGCCTGACTTTCTTTCACGCTTTGTAGCGGAAGCTGACATCCTCGGCATGAGTGAGGGGCAAGCTTATGTTGCCTTACCGTATTTTCTACGGGGACTCGCTGAAGATCAGTATAACTCTGTAAGAGGTTCATCTCGCGCCTCTGAAGGAGGGGTCACCTGCTGGCCCGAAGCAGTGCAGTATTTGTTGCGCTCGTATGCGACAAATACCTCTATCGAGGAAGCAATCACCGCGTTGCGGGAGACGAAACAACGCCCGAAGGAGTCGGAAACCGAGTACTCGGTACGCCTGAATAAGGCATTCCACCGTTGTGGCAATGTTTACTCCTCAAACGAGCGCTGTACTCTGTTTATCAACGGATTGAATCCGGCTATTCGCACTCTGGTTGCCCAGCGACGGGAAGACCGGAAGAAGACTACCTATCTAGAGTTAGTGCAGTACGCGAAGGCGGAGGGAGACGCCTTGCGCGCACGCACCGGATACCGGGTTTCAACCAAAGCGTTGCACCTCGAAGGAGGGTCGTCATCGGCTTCACTGCTACCGCAGGACTTTTCTGGCCACGATGTGGATAACTTACATCTCGCACAGGTGGACCTGGATTCTATTCCGACTACGGAGTTGCCTTCTACTTCAGAAGCCTCGTCGAAGACGGAAGATGCGCTGCTTTACGCAGACCGTCCACGCGTTCGCGGTCCTCAAGTACCCTATTCAGGGAGTCGTTACCAGCGACCTGGTTGGGTAGACCCGCGAACGGTGAAGTTCCAAGACCCACGGAGTTCCGGAAGATCACCCCTGATCTGTTTCACGTGTTACAACCACGGTCATGCAGCTCCGAACTGCAACCTCTCGATGAGGGAAATGCCCACGGTTGTGGCGAATTTTGAAGCGCTGACCCCCGCCGAACAGGCGTCAGTGCCGGTAACCGCATATCTGCGTGCGAAGGCTGAGTACCCCCGTAGGGTGTCTGCTGCAGAATTGGCTGCGTTACTGCACTCTGGTTCGACCCAGGTCAATGTTTCACCGGCTCAAGCCGTGGCGGCAACCGCTGCTGCCAGTAATTCTGTCGCTGTTCCACAGGAATCTGTGAAGAGGCCTGCTGCACAGGACGCCGTTCCCGTTAGAACGGATGGAACTCAGTTAAACTGAGTACGGGAGTCTCCAATGGAGAGGCGCCCGAGTCGAGGTCTACGGCGCCCGAGGCGTCACCGCCTCGCTCCCAGGTCAAAATCCTTTCGAGGAAACAGACCGTCTTAGACGTGGACTCTACCACCATCGGTGTGTTACGTCGCCCGTGGATACGGTTCAGGAACAACCGGATCCCGGATCGAGTCATGGTGCTGGCCAAGCGAAACTACAAGATATTTGCTGACCTTGGCCTATCCACCCAGTATATGGTGCGTCATCTCTCTGTCTTGGATACAGGTGCTGGCCCCAACTTCATCGTTGAGTCGTTACTACCGCCGGAAGTCCGTTGTCGAATCCGCTCTGGACCCGTCATGGACGTGGCAGATGCTAACAATAACCCGTTACAAACGGCTGGAATGGTTTCACTGATTGTCAGGATTGGTAACTGCATCGAGCAGGTAGAATTCATCGTCTGCAAGACGCTCGCTGCCCCTGTCATTCTAGGGTGTGACTTCTGCGACAGATATGTCGAAGCCATACGACCGCGTGCGCGTGAAGTGGAAATGGAAGATGGTTCGGTTGTACCGATTGTTCGTCGCTCATTACGCCGAGCGTCAGCTAAGCTGGTACCACTACCCGCTCCTCTACAGGATTCCTCACCTCCGAAGGAGTCGCCGAAGCTCCGCGTAGCGCGTGCAATTTCTATTCCGCCAGAATCCCAGGTTTGGGTTGATGTTACTGCCGCACCGCGTGGTTTGCGGGTTGTTCAACCATTGAACTCGTTATACGAGAAGTATCAGGTCGCGTTGGCGAACGGAGTTGTTCAAATCAACAGCGAACACCCCTTTCGGGTTATGTTGGCCAACTTTGGCAAGAAGCCCCAGTATCTGGTGAAGAACCAAGTAATTGGTACTGTCTTACCGCACCCTACGGCGCTTATCCCTACAAAGGTGACTGCCGCCGAGATGCTCGGGCTTGCTGAAGAACGCACTGGTTTGCTTCACCCTAAGGAGGGGGAGGGAGAATCGTCGCGCTCGTCTGCGTCGGACCCGTCCCAAACGGTTGAACACACGAATGACTCGGAAGCTAGGACCGTTCCTACGAGTTATGACAAGATTGACCCTATCAAGGAGTTAGAAGAATTGAATCTCGGTCATGTACCGGTTTCACACCGTGAGAAGTTGCGCAACATGTTGCGAGAGTTTACACCAATGTGGGATGGTTCCCTCGGAGAGGTTTCAACTACGGAACACCGGATTGACCTCCTGCCGGAGACCAAGCCGATTGCTCAGCACCCTTACAGGGCAGGCCCGAAAGCACGGGAAGAGGAAGAGTTTCAGATCAACAAAATGCTCCGCGCTGGCGTGATAGAACCGGCTCAGTCGCCGTGGGCATCTCCAGTTGTACTGGCTCCGAAACCCGATGGGTCCTGGCGCTTTTGTATCGACTATCGTCGCTTGAACGATGTCACCGTCAAAGACGTGTACCCCATACCTCGTATGGACGAGTATATCGACTCGCTTGGCGATGCTACTGTTTTCTCCACTTTGGATGCAAACTGGGGTTACTGGCAAGTACCAGTTAGACCGGAAGACCGTGACAAAACCGCGTTTACCTGTCATTCAGGACTATACCGCTTTAAGCGTATGCCGTTCGGGTTAACGAACGCCCCCGCTACGTTTCAGCGTGCTCTGGACATTTTGTTAGCTCGCTTCAAATGGCGGAGTTGCTTGGTATACCTCGATGACATCATCGTGTTTTCCAACAGTTTGGACGATCACCTCGAACATGTTCGGGAGATAATGACCGCTTTGCGGGATGCTGGAATTACTCTCAAATTGAGGAAGTGTGAGTTTTTCACTGACTCAGTGAAGTATCTGGGCCAAGTCATACGTCCAGGACGGTTACTGATCGAGGAAGCTCGCGTGAAGTCCCTCAAAGAGGCGAAGCACCCCACTACACAGACAGAGCTACGCTCCTTTCTGGGGCTATGCAACGTTTATAGACGGTTCATTTCTCGCTTCGCGAAGATCGCGGGACCACTCAACGAACTTCTGAAGAAGGGACAACCGCCCAAATTGGGACCACTTACCCCCACGCAAGTGGAGGCCTTCAACTCTCTTAAAGAGGCTGTTACCACGGCACCCGTGTTAGCGTTACCAAAGAACGGGTTGCCGTACACCGTGGATACGGATTCGAGCGATTACCAAATTGGCTGCGCTCTCTTTCAGACTACACCCGAAGGGGAAGGCAAACCAATTGGCTATTGGTCTCGTACACTCAACGTGCACGAGCGCAATTACTCGGTATCCGAGAAGGAGTGTCTCGCCATGGTATGGGCTTTGCAGACTCTACGACCATATCTTATGGGTGTGCACTTTACCGTCAATACGGATCATTCCGCCTTGCGTTGGTTAATGTCAGTCACGGAGCCTTCCGGACGCTTAATGCGTTGGCGTCTTCGGCTTGCCGAGTTTGACTACGAGGTCACCTATAAGAAGCGTTGTTTAAACGCGCAAGCGGATGCTCTTTCACGTCTAGGAACTGAAGGTGAAGCTTTACCCGTCGATGACGAGGATGAAGATATCTCCTGTTTCCTCATGGAGGAGGGTGATGAAGACTACGACATCGTGTCGGACGACATCTGTGATGATTTGCTCGTCGCAGACGGTGAAGACCCGGAATCCGGTACATTCGTCCCCATTACTCCAGAAGAGCTGGTGCGGGAACAGCAATCTGACCCGTTCTGTACGAGGATACGCTCCCAAATTAATGGTGGTGCTAACATCCCGTTCGGGGTCAACACACAAGGTTACCTCGTCAGAGTGGTTCGTTCTACCCCACAGATTGTGGTTCCTCACTCCTTACAAACAAGGGTATTGCATCTCTCGCATCACTCGCGGATGGCTTCCCATCCGGGTGCTAAGCGGTTATACACGACTCTGCGTCGGGATTTCTACTGGCCCGCGTTAGCGTTGGACTGCTACACCACCGTGAAGGCATGTACACATTGTGCTCGCGAGCGAGTTAAACAGCGTCGCCATGCGAAGAAACTAACACTTTTCCCCGCAAGGGCGCCGTTGGAGTTTATTGCCATCGATATACTCGGTGAGTTCTTGCGTACTTCCCGAGGAAATCGGTTCTTACTCGTTATTACGGATAGATTCAGTAAGCTAGTCCGGACAGTTCCGTTGAAGTCGATTACAGCACGCAGTGTTGCGGAGGCATTCGTTCGCCATTGGGTTATGGTCTACGGTCCCCCGGTCAATCTCCTCTCAGATAATGGTCCGCAGTTTACTGCACGTTTCTTCCAGGATGTCTGTCGGATACTCAACGTGAAGAATCTCTTCACGACGACGTATCATCCCCAATGCAATGGGCAAGTCGAACGGTTTAACCGGACAATGCTCTCCGCGTTGCGGGCTTATACAGTCGAACACCCGAAAACTTGGGATCTCTACACGGATACCGTGACGTATGCGTATAATACGCAAGTTCACAGAGTAACTGGTTTATCGCCCTTTGAGCTCGTGCTCTCACGGACACCACCGCCAGTTGCGGTTGAACCATCAGCAAAGCTGGATACGTCACCGTCAATACGGGATCACTACTTGCAATGGAAGCAGTGGTTATCCGCAATGGTACCTGTCGCCAGGTCGTCAATGGCGAAAGCACAACACGCTTACAAGCGGAACTTTGATGCCCGGGTACGGAGACCACTACCGCCACTGAAAGTGGGAAACCTCGCCTTTGTCAGGAAGGAGTACTACAACCCTGAAAAGGAGCGGCGCCACAAGCTTTCACCCATCGCTGATGGTCCATACCGCGTTATTAGCGTGAATACGGACACAGTCGTACTGGAAGTTGGCGACGCTCATGAGCGTTTCTCCCGCGATCGCGTTGTGCAGGGCCCAACGGTGCACACGGAAATAGTTTCGGATTCACAGCAGGAAGCTGGACAGACACAGAACCGAGAATTCTCGTCGCAGAACACTACACCTACTGTGGGGCTTCGCAACCCTGCAAGGGGTCTCGCAGAGGTACCGATTATATCGTCCCAAGCCGAGATATCGGAACATACAGCGCTGGTGAAATCGCGTTTCACAGCGTCTATTACACCGTCAACAGACGTGATGACTGCTCCCCGTAACGCTCCACCTAAGGAGGGGAGGAGGATTCACGCGTCGTCGCGGAGAGTGAGTCACCGGTGTCGCTACCGTCGCAGCACCGTGATTCACGGGAAGATAATGAAGAGGAGGCGGGGTCGCCTCAGGACACCGTCGAAGACGTAGTTGCTACGAACACCACTGTCAGTGGGAAGGATCACCCGCTGTCGCGTGTTGAGGCCGCGAAGGACGCGCTCCAGTCGGCCGCTGTCGCGCAGAACTCCGCGGAGGATGCACAACCTTCTACGAAGGATCGCGACCTTTCTGAAGGATACCGCACGCAACGAACGGACTCGAGGTTGTCCCAGGATACTGGTATCGCTCACCCGCTGGGGGAATTGTCGCCAGAACACGCGCCCATCGCCTCGTCGGCGCAGGACGCGGAGCATGCTCTCGTTCGCGACGTTACCACGGCAAGGCCGGAAGTTGATCAAGAACACTCGACTTCTCGGCAGAGTGAGGCTACAGCGAAGCTGGATAGTGTATCACGGAGTATTCCGGACGCGCAGTCGCCGCAAACCGTCGCTGACGACCGCCACATACCGCCTTCACGGGCGCGCACTAAGGAAGTCACGGCAGATCCCGGTACCTTAGACACTGCAGAGCAGGAAGAAGAGGAGACGCTCGCTGAAGCGAAGATCACACACCCCGGTTCGGGTAATGGTAGTGCACCGTTGCACCCAGCCGTGGGGAAGTCGCAAGTCGCACGTCATGACGTTTCGATAAGTCATGACGGCGCACCGCTCGCTGGAGATACGGATTACAGCCCTGATTTAGGGAAAACGCACACTGCATCTGCAGGAGCGCTTGCGCACCACAAATCTTGGGGTGCGCAGCGCGCGCCACACAATGGGCCAATCACAGCTCGTGGCAGTGCCACCACCGCGAAACGTCGCGTGTCGTCACGTGAACCGGCACGTGCCGTGGTGAACAATCCGCCTCCGCGTCTGCCTTCACCGTCAGGACGGGAACTACCGCGTGAACTAGCCGTTCGCGGACCCGCCGAAGCGGCGAAGCTGCTTAAAGAAGCCCGGAAACGGGAAACGAACACTCAGCAGAGGGCAAGTCTACCGCCGAAGGCGTCAGGAGAAACTCACAGCACCGCTGGTGACGAAGTTACGGCACCGCCGCGGCGCGCTGACGACCCTTCGCAGGAAGAGCTCGAGCGGGGCGTATACTCGAAAGAGTTCGTCGTAGACCACATCGTGGGACACAGTTGGAACCCGAAGGGGTATGTTCAGTACCAGGTACGCTGGTATGGCTATCCGCCGTCGCGGGATTCCGACGAACCCGTGGAGCACTTACCCCGATCGAAGATCGTGCAGTACCATCGTCGAACTAACACGGCGTTGCCGGCTAACCTACATCAAGCGATGGTCGGATAACACACGTCGTGGGAGACGGAGGCTTATCGCGTACCGCGCACGAACGGTCCTACGAACGACAACACTCAATCGAGGAACACTGCGACAACCTCCAGAGGAGTATTGTACCGCTACTCGCGTGGTGAGGAGACACTCTAGGGAGAGAAAAGTTGAAGTTCGAACAGTTATGCCCTCAGGAAGAGGAGACGATAGATACACTCGAAAGAGGAAGAAGACTCTATAAAGAGGAAATGAAGCTCGAAAGAGAAAGAAGAACTCTATGAAGAGGAAATGGAAACTCGTAAGAGGAAGATTACCCCGAAAGGGAGAAGTTATGAAGTATGTACCTTGAGAAAGGAAAGAAGCCTTGAAGTTAAGAGAAGTCACAGTTTTACTGGTTATCGTAACTATGTTGCGGCTCGCTACTCGAGCCCGCAACCGCCTAGCTAATGGGTATTACCCAGGGGGGGGGCTCCATGGAGGAGAAGTTGCACGAGTTACTCGGAACTAGGCTGATTGTTCGCGAGCTGCGCAAGGAGAGCATCGCGCATTTGCGAAACGTCCCCCGACGCTGCGTCGGAAGCACCAGCCTCGCTGAGGAACTGAGCAATCACGGCAGCCCGTACTTCATCAGAGATACCCGCGTTCGCGGCTTCGTTCGGCGCAGCTGACGCCGCCATCGCAGAATGGGCAGCACTCTCTGGAGTCGAGACAACCACTGGTGTGGGTACAGGAACCGCTTGAGGCGCAGAAGGAACATTCACCGCGCCCGACAAGGTTGCGTTAGCACCCGCTTAGGGACCTGGCACTGCTGAAGCAGGTACTGTCCCCTCCACAGGAGCTGCCGCGAAGTCGTCGTCGCCGTACTCGTCACCGTCATCGGGAGCGTCGTCAACCATGATGTTCTGGTCCCCAACAGGGTGGAAGAACTCATCAGTTATGATGAAGCCCGTAGGGTGCCCCGGAGGGATGACTCGCTCGGCGTTCCGAAGGAGCTCCGCCTCGGCGTTGGTAATCGGCACCCGTGTCCAGGGGTCGTAATAGATGTAATCACCCGACAGTGGGGACCTGCGACCCGGAGACCGATCAATAGCGGAATCGCCTTCGTCCCGCGCGCTCTGCGAAAGAGGAACTTGACTCCAGTCAACGCCATCGATCACTCGCAAGAGGCACATGACTTCCGAGAAGTTTCCATTACCGCCAAGCGGGATAGTGAGATCCAAGGCTCGGATGAGTTGCCGCAAGCGCGGGGGAATGAACCACAGTCGATACTGGTCATATACCTCGTTGAGGAGATACACCGCTGTTCGCGCCGCCCACTGCGTGAGGACAACGCTCCACCATCCCGTAAACGGGTTTGTCACGAGCCTACTACCCACATACGTGAGACAGGGGGGAGTTCCACGTAACAGCCACGGCAGACCTTCACGGACGCCCACACAAAGGGGAGAGGAACATATCTCCCACGCATGTGGCGCGGACGAATCCGGTTTGACTCCGTGTTTTGATACGGGATAAGGTAACCCCATCGGAAGCGGGCACGTCGTTCGGGACGGATCATTGTTTGAAGGTAGTTGGACCGCAGTACGCGTGGGAGATATCGAAATTCTGCACGCAGAAGCGGACGGGTCCAGCACAGGAGATCCTGGTGAACGGGGACGTTCTGGTAACGCTCCACCACACCGGCGAGCCGGGCAAGATTCTCTCCATATTGGATTTCGCCGAGTGTTCGGAAGAAGGCCACGTCGAAACGGAAGTTCGCCGGAATCGGGCGCTCTGAGTACGTGCGAAACATGCGCATGTGCGCTACGCGAACCATGGCCGCTCGGGCGGAGTTGTGCGACTGACCACGATGGTGGACGAGCGCGTTGGTAGGCACGGTAATCCGGTAATGCCAGTCGAACGTCACCGTCATCCAGACGTGCACGCCTCCTGGGAGGTGACCACTGCCATCGGCATACGCCTCGACGAGGGAACGATTGGTCACGCCTTGCGGATGAAACCACGGAGCCCGTAAGAACGGTGTGGGATTGCTGCGAGGGTCGACGTTGTCGAGTTCGTCATACGACGCCCACGCGCCCGCATACGGGTTGACTACCGGTTGGACCGGAACAGCAGGAGCGATCCAGTTCCACTGCGGTACAGACGCCGGGGCGGAAGTTGACCACCCGTCTGGGGAAGAGGAGCCGTGTGAAATCCCGGATTGACCGGTTGCGAAACGGAACGCCAGCGGAAGACGGCTGTGAGAGAGGCACTCCAGAGGAGGAAGGGTGTGAAGGCCCAGCGAAACCACCAACGTATTGGTTCTGAGACCCGCCAGGCGGTTGGTTGCTACCCTGATTCGGGTTCGGCATCGCGGGAAGCGCGCGAGGAAGAGACGAAAGCGCTGGAAGCGAGAGAGAAGGGAGAGCGCGCCGAGGTATCGGAGGAGACACTACCGCAGTACGCGTGGAGAGGGGTGGACCGGAGTCGCCGTTAGAAGAGACCGGGGAGGCCGGATTGGAGACCGTCATGCCGACGTGCTTAAATACACTCCAGAGGAGGAAAACGAAACCGCTCGCGTGGTCGTCTCGCACCCTAAGGAGGGGGAAATGTAGTGCAACGCGATTGCGGGACTCCTTCGCTGATGCGATTCATAACATGCACGGCGATGCCGGGAGGTGGTGGCACACAGTATGAGTAACTGGTGAGATCAGCCCATTCTTGGGTATACTTAATATTAGAATTAGTGTTATGAGGCGCACGGCTTAGCCGGTGGGTCACACACGTGTGGGAAGTTTGCACCCATTAGTGGGGGTATTTTAGATGTTTATTCTAGATATTTTCGCTACACCGCTTGACAGTGGGTTGGCACTCTACACTACTTAGTAGGTTGAGCTGCACCCATTGTCGGGAAGTAAACGGACTAACCGAGTGTTCGGCTCTGATGTTTCACCTTTGGTGACCGATATCCTCCTCCCGGAGAGTCGACACCTTGTGCAGGGTTCATCATCCGCCTCGCGGCATCATTAACACCACTACCGCTTTCGCGTGTTTACTTTGTGTGTGTTTTCTTTATTTCTGTCCCTGTTATACAGGTAGCACTACTTGGTGTACCGGTGCATATCGTTCGTGGCTCGACACACTCGCGTGGGCTATTACCGCTCTCGCGTGTCATCGCCACACTCGTGGGTACCGCGTGCTACGCACGTGACGCTACTGCCGACTTGTGTCGTGTGTTCTCTACCGCTGGACGCTTCTTCTTCGCCGCTTCGCTCCCTCCATTACTTGGGAAGGGTCGACCACGGTCTTACACCCGGCATTGCCGTGTCGTACCTGTGGGAGCGCTCTACTGCTGTGCTCGCCTCTTGAGAGAGGGTCTGAACCGCCTTTGCGTGTCTTTCGCCATCGCTGGGTTTTGCACAACAGAGACGGCACTGCAATCGACCTTCCCTATCTGTTGCACCCAGGTATGACCAGTTTTAAGTGTTCCTGGTCGACCACAAATATAACACACACCTGAAATAGCTACGTCAGAAACAAACAATGTTCCGAATATGCCCGGAGCAGCAATTTCAACTAAAGAAGCATAGAATGAAGTGAATCAGCCAGAGAATACAATCCCTGAAGAGCTGTACAACGAAATCGGTGATCCCAACCCTCCGCCAGAAAGTGCTACTGCTGAGATGATATCGAATTACAGGAAAGAAGTCGATCAATATGCATCAGAGATGCTGGCCACATTCAAGGCACCTGGACTGGTTGAAGAAAGTTTGTGGCTAGAGTACACTGCTACGTTCAGAGCCTCGACCTTTTCCTATCTCCCAAGAACGAGCACCTTGAAATGGGTTGAGTTTCTCGTTGGGTACGCTGGGTATGTGAAAAGACAGCATTGCTATCGGCGGGCAAGAGCGTTATCCAAGTGTCTCATGCAGAACAAATTCGTCCCAGTTGAGACCAACCAGTATTCAGAGAGGCGTTTGAAGGCACCAGTCGCAGTCCAAACGCGTCATCTTTCCGTATATCACAGTCCAAACGCAGTGAATCAAAAGCAACGAGTCTGCAGAGCAGATAAATGTGGCCGCAATACAGGAAGAGACACCTCCAAGGAACCAAGCCCAGAATACCGCGGAGCACCCAGCTTGCGTGGGTGACTCGTGCGTTCCGCAATTTTGGACAAAACGTCAAGATCTTATGCCAAACATTGCCTCGCATTCGGCACATATCAAAAAGCAACCGGTGGAAGACACAAACTCGAACGGCAAAGAGAGTAGATTGCTTCGAAAGAACGGCATTATGAAGGCTTTCCGAATTCGAAAGCTTTACAGCGGGGTTATGACGAAGTTTTGAGTGGAGCTTTCGAGTTCTATGATACGATAGCCCGTTTATGCCGCTTAAAATGGCAAGGAAAGGTTAAAACATTGCCCTTCATGCTTGAAGCTGATGCACTTTCGATCTAACTAACCACATATCAACCTGATATGTCACACGAAGACATGCTACAACACTGATTGACAAGTATATCAGTGAAGAACAGAAAAATAGAACTCTGATCCTTTGGCAGTCACTCAGGTTCTCTCCGTTTATGCGCGAACATCCCGACAAAAGTCATGTAATGTCTTTCAGCTATCACTCAATAAGCTCACCAAACTCCAAAAGCAGCTCGATCCGGCGTACCGTACAGACAACGTCCTGAGAGACCAAATGATCTTCGCGCTAGATACTGATCGAATCACCCAGTCACTGCCAGAACGAATCCCATGCGCCTCTCAAGAAGCTCGCAGCCGAATGGCCCTCTTCTTGTCTAATGAACCGAGATCTGCCGGAGCCTTCATTCACACAACAATTGAACCAAATGCTACACAACATGAAGTGAAGTACAGCCTGGGTAACAGGTATGGAGTCGACTCTAGAAGAAAATTCACCGGATCTTCCAGACGAGAACACAGAGGATACCGCAAAAATTCTTCCATGTTCATTACAGGAAGGAAAGGGTGCTATGTGTGGACGCCATTTTTTGTAATCAGACGGAACGGCGCGGGTGGTGAGGAACCCAAGGAGAGCGACACAAGAAATGCCCAAGAGTACCAGCCTAAACGGCAAAAGATAATACGGTAGCTCAGCGATAAACGCAACAGCCAAACAACAGAACTGAAGCAACACGGCCTGTCTCAATGTTCACGTCGAAACCAACAACGGACGACAGAGACGCAGGCCAAGTAGCTAGTAGATGCACCGCACGTCCCAAGTTCGTGGGTAAAACAAGGGCGTCGGTACGATGACAAACCGTCGCAGTGTTTCCCCGAGCCCAAGGAGGCCAACACACTACAACTTCAGGAAGGGATTGCGGGAGACCAAGCCGCCCGTAGGGAGAAAGAAAAAGGGGGGAAAAGGTTGATGGCAGGAAAGCACAGACCGTGCTAAGGGGAAGTGAGGATGCCAAAGGAGACGGTCGACGACAGAAAGGAAAGGGATGAGAGAGGTTGGGCGGTCGTAGTGATGGGGAAGTGGTCTGCCCGAGTTCGGTTGGCTGCGAAGCCTCGAACTCGGGGATTTATATCCACAATTCTTGTAGTTCGTATACTATAAATTGTAACGTGCTCACCGTCTAGCCGTAAATACCCTAGTGCTGCTCACCATTCATAGCATGTAGTGATGTTGACGTACGGTTCTCCGTTATAGGTCGGTGGTTGGTTGAATGCACTGGGGTTCTTCGGGTGTTGCCCATGTTTGCCGTTTTGTCGTTTTGATCCTATCTCGTCGTACATCATTTTTGCCAATATGGCTAAAAGCCGATGGTCTTGCCTATTCGTGCATAATCAAATGTTGCAGCCATCCGGTTTTTTCATAAAAGTATCTTTTGTATGCAAGACCAGTCCTGCACTTAGCCCTCTGACCATGATGCGTCTGACTTTCATCCAGTAAAAGCTAGTACCTTTGCATATTCAGTAATGTACATGTCCATCGTGGCGACGCGGCGGCGGCGGCCTATCCTTGCGTGCGGCGCGGCCCTTCCTCCTTTCCTTGCCCATGCACAGCCATGGCGGTGGCGACGCTCCTTTGCGTGGCGGCGAGGCCGGGCTCCAATTAGTCTCTGAGGCGTCGTGCCATGCTAACGCGGCGCGACGCGCCAGCGCGGCGCGACACGCGCTCCAATTCTTCTCCGCGGCGTCGGGCTAGTGCGGCGCGGCGCGCTCTCTGATCCTTCCCTGCGACGTCGCGCCAGCGCGACGCGACGCGCGCTCTGATTCTTTTCTGCGGCGTCGCCCTGGCGCGACGCGACGGGCGCTCCAAGGCCTCTCGCCTCGCTGCACCAGCGCGGCGCCGCGGCGACGACGAGGTGAGAGAGGGACAAGGGAAGCCCACGTTCTACGCTGCGCTTCCCTTATCTCCTCTCGGAGATATGAAAAATCTGCGAGGGTGTCTCAGGGCGTGCGCGGACACCCCCATCGAAATGCCTCTTCACTATGTATGCGGTCAGGCCACCTTGCCCGTACTAGACATAGCCCTACAGAAGTCAAATCAGAAATAGATGGGATGCAAAGACAGAAATATTCGGTTGTTTTGTCCGTTGAAGATTGTTGAAGTAGGTGAAAGTTGTAAGACGAGAAGGTGGAATGATGGAATTAATTCATTTATTTTGCAGTTGCGTGTCTTGAATTGGAATCCTGTACGTACAGCAATGCATATGCGTTCGATATGCCATGTTAACCCTTTGAAACGAAATGGAATTATGTGTACCGAGATAGACATAACCAGCAGCCAATAACCGCACTGTGTACGATACTAATCGGTGGTTATGAGTGACTCCAGTAGTTGATTGAAAACTCCGCTTCGTCAGCGCATATTGCAGTGTCCAGCTGATATGCATTTTGGCAACCTGCGGTGCACAATGCCACGCCTTCCGTTTGCTCAGCTCGCCGTTACTTCACCAACACGTCCACGGTTTCCTACGCAACCAGCCAACCTCTCACCCGTTATGGAAACCTCGCAACGCACTCAGTGCGACGACAATGGACAGGAGCAAACCATGGCCCCGAATATACCCGACTGCTCCATCATTCCGCCATTACGCCTCACAATGAGGATGTCACCTGCGCCAAATGTGGTGGACCCCCTGCTACTGGATGTCGCTCGGTCCTATGTACTAGATCAAACCGAGTCTGCATATCCATCTCGTACGCTTTTACCCACAAAAAAACAGTGACATACGAAAATATGCGTTCAGGACGTACATATTAGAAAGATATGGCGTGCTGGGAAAAGGAAATCGCATTCAACTCCCTCATCGTGTTCTAGAAGGTATTCGAAACGTATGGCCGGATGAGAAGGTTCGTACATGGGTTTAAGGAAAAATAAGTTTATTGCTTGTGAATGACTCTTGCGGTTTGGAGTGATGATGTGACAGTATTGCCTCTGTTCCGTCGCAGTTTAGAGAATGGATTTCTTGTTGCTGTTTTCTTGTTGCTGTAACAATTCATGGTAAAGATTAGGTCTTGTGAATCTAAGTTTGTCTTTGTGGTGGAACAGTGCAAAGCAGTTCACATGAAAACCCCTGCCACAACTACTGCACGAATACATCGTGTACCCTCCACGACCTTTGCTTGACGCCGGATTACACAGCATGCAATGAACGCTTTCCCGTCCAATGTTCTCTAACAGAATATGTTCTGAAGTTGCTGATAAAGAACGAGGAGCTGTACGGCTATTTGCAGCGGTTAATGGCGATATTGCCGTAAGTGTCGCTCGTTGTTGCTTGTAGTCAACATGGTCAGCAACAAGCTGGTGAATCACATGTGTTTTAGCCGTCCTACATCGATAACAGCCTCACCCGCAGCGGCCATGGCCTTTATCAAGGCGTGAGCATTCAAAACAGAAGCGTCCAGAATAAACGTGAGCACACTCATTGTGACTCGTTTTTCCTTTCGAACAGTGGCAGAGGTAGATCGAAACTGATCAAAACGATCTACCCCATTCATGAAGAGATTGTAGGCCACTATTGTTGCGGGCACTTGTAGTACTATCGATTCAATGATTCCGTACCTCTCCACCTTTCCAGTGCTGCTAACCCGTGAACACAGAACACGGCATGAGCATCTGGCTTGTGAATACGAGCTGTCGGCGTACCTCTCAAATCCTTTTTATAGAAAGAGACAACTGATCGATCTTTGAAGACAACAAACCCTGTGTTCTCAGCGGTCATTACTTCAGAACTTTTACCTGCTTTTTATGGTACACCTGAAGAAGCCGCCAGTCTCCTCGTTTCAATTCTTAAGTCCTCGATCGCCTCTTTCAGAGACGGCCTATTCAACCCGTCCACGTTATTGAATCTGACAGTCCCAGAATTTTACATTTACCGTCGGAGAGGCTGCTGCAGTTCTCGTCCTATAACATGCGCGTATAGAAATTACCGATTACCATTAGCGTCGATGTTCCGAGTTCAGGTGACGCTTTGTTTGTATGGGCAAGGTGTACACCACTAGCGCCGAGGAGACGATTGTGAAACCAAGGACCCATCAATACCGGTCAACAACTCCTCGTAAGTTACGAAACACAGCAGTATACCTTTGAACCGAGTTTGACCAGATTTATTGCCCGAGCCATTATCCTGAAACGAGTGAAGGAAGGCATGAGACCATCCCACGACATCGTAGAATCGTATACCAAACTTTACTGTTTCGATTGTCATGTAGTCTTGGCCCCCATGTACCCCTTGCACGGATTGTATTCTCATGGACGAGAACAACTCCGACAGAGCACTGCAACGCTCAGCGCAATTCCGCATGAAGTGCTTCAAGAATCTGTCGGCAATGCCACAAGCGATCAGAAAGCGAAGCATCATGTTCATACGTGGATAATTCTAAAGGGCTGCTCCCAATGCTCAAAAAAAGTATTCTCAGGTCCATAACCTTTTTGAAAAAAGGTCCCAGCAATTCTGATCCGCACCAGTAGCTCGATAACGCGGATTTTGACTAATGACAGATGTTGCAAGTTCCAAAGCCCCAATAGCCTTAGCTCGTTCATTCGAAAGGCTTGCTTCGTTTTCTCTTCGAATTAGCTCAATTATCTGTCCAAAGTCTGAGAAATTTCATAACGAGGAGCTTAAGAACAAACACCAAAGCATCCTGAATTTCTCTCTTGTGTGCATACGCCCTTCGAATGGCAAGCACTCCTTTGCTAAGTATAAGCCACTTTCGTTCTTAGCCACTTTCGCAATGAAGCAACTGGGAGTGAGCCTCGTTTTTCTACGGACTCCCGATGCGCTTATTTCAAACTCTTCAGAGTCGAGATTCGTCAGAAGACTAGTCTACAGCTTCGCAGGTATTGCACTCAAGGAGTTGCGCTCATCTCACGGAGTTGAGTGTGAATTCTAAAACATTGCGAGAAACGCAAGCACTCCCATGGAGGATGTTGTCGCACAACACCACCACTCGGCGATATGCCCTGCTTTTTGCGGTTGCCTTTCAGTTTGGCAAGCTTGTTCGCTCAAAAGTCGTTTCTGATTCTAAGTATATTCAATAAAGACCCTGGGTCTTGGCTGATAGCCGGCTGAATGTGGCGCTTCCACCATGGGCATGAAACGCCAACCACTGCGAACAGAGACACAATTCTATCAAAGCAAAGACGTTGGAATTTGTTTCTTATGCATGTGCATTTTGGTGCCTTGAGAGTATCTTTGTCCTATTCTTGAACGTCGTGTCGCTTCTCCTAATGTATTGAGCAGTATTTTCTTTATACGCTTTTCACTTGGAATCACGTGAGCAATTTGACGACCAAGACCAATCAACGCCACTGAGTTTATGTGTCTAATTGCAGGTAGACATAAACCTGATAAAACACATGGCCGTTAATGAAGCCAAGATATTTCTTTGTTGGCAATAGCTGGTTTAGCTTATATCTTTTATAACAGACATAAGCGTTCGTTTCAAAAGGGTTAATGATGCTGAGCGTGCTTGCACAGCACTCTGATGTGCGGACGTCCTGGATGCGGTCCGCAGCTATTTATTGCGTAATGAGAAAATGTTTTATATAGATCATAGTAATGCGTTTACTAAACTGCACGTAGAAAGAATTTTGATGAGTATAAAAGAAGTCTGAAGCTGCTCCGGTCTTCTAAAGACTCCTGTATCGGACAGCTTTGGACGCCTCACAGTCTTGCCGTGAAGGGATGGCGTTTACAAACGCACCAAGCGCATTAACTCTGATAGTGAAACCATTCTGCATATACTGCCTTTTTGGCCACTGCTTTCAGCTTCAAAGCACGCCTGTCAGTGTCATCTGCTCCGGGGAACCTTGTCCCTGCGATATGAAGAATCAGATCAGACCCGCGTTTCGAGCCGGTGAAGACGGACACGATACGCTATCTGAAAGATACAAAATTTAGCGCTTTGTAATGCAAGACTCAACAAAACTCTCGAATATGAAGTCTGTTCTGCAATTGAAGAGACGAAAAGACTAAATCCTGTCAAAACCAGAAGAACCAGATGAATCATAAGATAGCAGCTCTCCCTAAAAAGCCATTCGAGTTTTGTGCGAAACGATGTTTCACATAATCCGCTACCGAATGCTCTCAAAAATAGGATGAGAGCGACTGTGACTCGAAGTACTGCCGCATTCTTGCGATTGCAAAAAAATACTGAACGTTAAGTTCAATGCGATTATTAATCTGTAAGCAAAGATATTGGGATTCTATTGATCTCATGAAAAGAATATTGGAAAAGACGTAATGAGTGCCAATTCAACAACCGCAAGAACTGCACCACTTAACAATTAACTCTCTATTCCCATTTTTAATTCGCTCAAGTTAATTTTGTCACTCTCAGACCTTCTAGAGGAGTTGTTCCAATCACCTGCGACCGCTCTGAAAACACTTCTGACAACTAGATAGGACGCTTTTGGTGGTATTTATTAAAAAGTGTCCCGGCTCCGCCTTCGACCAGGAGCAAGCAAGCCTCTCAATCCAATACGCGAAAAAGCCAATGATATTGATCCAACCGTATGTGCGCTTAGGCACATATTGTCATTTACTGTTCATATTATGTCTAACAAACATGGCCAGTGACACCAAATGTAGTGGGTCTTGAGACCTGAGAAGAATCCAATTAAATGATGACACAGATGATACCTTGTAATGTGATCTTGATATCACAAAGATTAATGCTGTGGGAAGAATGTCAGATGGGCTGCCAGGATACCAATCTTCGAGAAGTAAGAGTATTTCAAGGAACAAACCTGCAAAGATCAGACCAGTTCAAAGCGCCCCAGCCCGACACCCCGTGCCCGTTGCATTTGGAAATGTGAAATGATGTTGATTCGGGAACCATCAAGTCATATTATTCCAAAGAAGAGTCATTAACCAGTTACAGAACAGTGCACTATTCCAATAGCGCGACGTGAAAACTCACTTCTCAACGCCAATCTGAAGGGAACCAAGCCCGTAGATGGATTGTAAACGAATTTCACACTGAAAGTATCTTAGTAATACTTTATGTGTTTTCCCAACTGAGCCATTCAATTTGCTTTCTCGTTCCGTTTGACTGACAAGACATATTGTCCTTTACGAAGACGCTTGCTGCAATACTTGACTACGGATATAACTTCCTTACCGATTGGAATCGCTCCAAGAGACAATGATCGTTACTAATGGGGAATCAGACAGTACCATTGCGCTCCTTTGATAAATAAGAGCAAAGATGGGAGCGTACTTAGGCAGACAGAAGAAAATTTCTATATGGAATCAACAGAAGATGAAGAAA